>CM033637.1:21788100-21944002 GCA_019453435.1 Rhinogobius similis
GGCGTTAAAACCTGAAACTGCTCTGTCTTTGTTTACTTCTAGCCTAGTTATGGCTCGTTTTACCCTATTGTTCTCTGTCCGTCTTGCATGTACTTAGCTGCTATTTTTGATTTGCCATCCCTTGCTCTTCTTCTACTGTGCTAGCTGTCCAATCTGTCCTTCCCTCTAGATCAGTGGTTCTTAAACTAGGGGTCGGGACCCCAAATGGGGTCGCGAAATGATTTCCAGGGGTCCTCAGATGATGAGGAAAAATGAATACAATCGTGTTAAAGAAGGCTTGATCCCCTTCAAATGCAGTGGTAAATGTAGATTCATTTGTCGGCCAATCAAAGTAATTTTTCTAGGTCTATATTCTCTAAATAAAAGCAAACATTAAATATAAGGCTAATTTATCACTTTGCATGTCGCCTATTCTTTGTGTTTGGGGGTCGCGAATGTGAACAGTTGTTATTTTTGGGGTCGCGATTGAAAAAGTTTAAGAACCACTGCTCCAGATAGCCATTCGAGGCCTGCGAGGTTGAGACAAACGGGGAACAATAGGGTAAAACGACCTATAACGAGGCAAGCAGGCAAACAAAAGCAGAGCCGTTTCAGGTCGTAACTCCTCCCCCGTGGCAGGACTAATCTATCTTGAGACAAACATATAAAGCGCTAAATGTATTCCAGATTGTTTCTCAGAGGGCCGATGTTACGTCTGTTTATTTTTTCGATTAGACAGAAGAGGAAAACGTCTTTACTGTACAGCTTGGGGACTCGGAGCCGCTTGACCCTTGATGTCAAACCTATTATACTTGTTTAATTTTACTGCCTCTTGAGTTAAGTGGATATTGACTAAAAACTTTAAAGTGTGGGTACCTGGACTGGTGTGTGACAGGCTATAATTCAGCAGAAGGTCCTGATCATGGGTTGCTGTGCGCTCCACTCCCCTGCAGACTGCGCGGTGACACCAAGAATGTTTCTATTTAACGGGGTCAGAGCTAATGCAGCTAATGTGAGCGGGACGTCCCCCAGCCCCGCGCGCCTCTCCGCTCCTCTTTTATCTTCTGCCTCTTCAAGTTTTACAAGTTTACCTCAATCAGAGCTCGCAAAAACAGAGGACGAAATGTTTGCTCAAGGCCGACTCTCAGCGCTCTCGTAAACGCAGTGACAAGCGAGAGGCTCGGGGGCAAAAAGAAAAACACAATTTGTGAGAAATTAAAAGTGTTTCGGCTGTCAGGGGTCAGGGTGTGAATGTGGTTAAGGAGAGAATTGGTTTATGGAAATTGTGAATGGGCCGTTGGTGGTTTTCAGTTTCTCCAGAATGAGGATGACTTCACACTTTAATGAGGGACAAGAACCAGTTTTTCCTTTTTTTAAGTGATATTTTTTTAAAGAAATGTCCACAAATATGAAACCTGCGTAGTAATTGTATCTGCCCTCGTTTGTTCTGTATCCGTTGAGACGAAATGCCTTGTGTTTTTAACAATGCAATGATCTTTTTTATTATTATTACTTATTTCAAGCAAGTTAATGAACACAAGAAGAAAGCAAATATGAATCCAAAACACTTAATATCTTAACCCTCAATTAACAAAGAATCTTGTTTTTTTTACCTCGTGAAGATGTGAGAAGAAGAAGACTTACTGATTCCCAGCTCAAATGTTTTTTTGTTTGCAAGATACAGCACTTTTTGTCAACTTTATTGTCCTCATAATAAAATCTGTTCATTTTTACAGACCAAAGCTTCATTCTAACATGTCAGGATTATAGCTGAAAATCAATCATCACTTTTTTCCGAGCTCCATTGTCAGTTTTTGCTAATTATCTCTGATGTCACAGTTAACTGTCACTGTCTATACCGTTTGTACTCTTACAATAAATCATGACAAAAAATATCTTCAAATCAGTGTATTGTGGAAGATGGAGGAATAACATACAAACTCTGCACAGACGGAAGAAAAAAAAAGATTTAAAAAAGGGCTGCGTTCTAAAAAACGTAATAATACCTAAAACATTGTATTTTTCAACACAATAATGAGGTATACAAGCACGATATTAAATGAATACAGTATAAACTCATCTTTACCAGGTTAAATCGTGTGCTATATTGACATAAACAGGAAGCTAATTTACCAAAAAGAAAAAGGAAAAAATAACAAATCAGAAGAATAAATGCGGTAGACAATAAGCGTGTAAGTATTAAAGCTTTTATGCAACCACATGTGTAGTTTTAGGCTGTTGACTCCATGACAATATTTGTTCAAATGGTGTTTGTTTTGCACGCCTGACATTTTATCCATTTAGATCAGACTATTTTGAAAATAATTGAACTTCTGCATTTGTGCGAAGTTAAGAAAAGGTTAGAGCCAGGTCACTGCTTGGTATTTTGTGTTTAAATACCAAATTTTCACCATCATTACTCACCTAATCACATTTACAAATAAGCCGTGACTTTTCTACGACGTTATCAGCAGCTCATTTCACTACATCGAGCCTCCACAAGCGTGTTATTGTAGACTTACGAGTCCATGAACCCAAATTACTTCAAGAGTTATGTTCCTTCAAAGTGTGAAGCCGTCTCGCGGGGGATAAAGTCCTGTTTACTTTCTTTTATATGAATTTAAATCAAGCCTCGCCGCCTTGGTGGTCTGGACTTGAACCTGAAGTTTACCAAAATATTTAGCCTGTGTAAGTATGTCAAAGTTGTTTTTAAAAGCAGCGATACCATGACTTGTAGGAAAAATCTCCAAACCTCACACAAATTAAACCTTTTCCATTCACGCGCGCTACCAAATGAGCTATTAGAGTAGATTTTCTTCCTGATCTTGACAGCGCTGGTTAAAGAAATGGTACCTTTTCACTTGTAATCCCTGCAATTAACGCCGAGGTGCGGTGAAATTACCTCAGTGGGATTAGGGATGACCTGACAGAGAGGATAATTGCTTCTTAATTTGAAGTTGTGAAGAGCATGAAATACCTGAGGCTCTCCGTGCCGTCTCAGCAGCAGCGGTTTGATGGATTAGCTGACGCGCCGCTGTTCCCATCCTTTTTCTTTTTTCTCTTCGTTTCCAAACCAGAAGCCTCATAGTTCATGTTTTATGATGTTGTTGGCACTCACGGTCTCTCCGCTTGAAGTGTTTTGGTTGACTTGTGGATAGGTAGGAACAGTGTAATAAAAAATAGTGATTGTTTACATGCAAAGTCCACAGTCAGATTTTCCTTGTTTGTTAAAGTTTTGCATATTGAAAGCAGATTGAACAGAAACTGGTAAGGTTTAGGCAGATTTTTATTGCACTCATTGTTAAGTTGCTCCTCGGGAATGCACTTTTCCTTGATTCACTTTTTGAAGAAAATATACTTGTTTTTGACACTGCTTGAGTAATAGTTTTGTCTGGATGAGCGCTATTCTTACTTCAGCGCTGGGAGAAGTACTCCTGTTTGAGTAAAAGTACTGAAGTGCATCTTTAACATTTTACTTTTACCAATTTTTTAGTCAATCTATTTGTCAAGGTTTATATTTATATTCCTGTTTACTCAAAGCCGGGACTTAAAATCAAAACCATCAGGTAGAATGTCATGTTGAATGTGATAAATATAACCCCTCAAACCATAAGAAAAGTACTTCTGACTTGCAGTTCAAAAATGTAGTGGACAAAGTACAGACACTTGCTCTCAAATGTAGTGAAGTAAAAGTAAAACGTATCCAGTGTAAAATGTACTTATATACATTTCAGATATCTAAAAATCAACAGTACTTATAGTTTTTGTACGTTTTGACTTTCAACCACTGTTTCTTACCATGAAATATAATTTAATAATTAAAATACTAATGATGTTTAGTCCATCTGATAACATTAAAGTTTATATCACACATTACGCTACACATTTAACTAAAGATTTACTAAACATGTTGCCTATTTGTTCCCAGTTTGACAGTTATCATAATGTTTATAATTGTACTTCCTGGTTGAACACGGCAGCAATTATGACATATGTGAAGGCAATTCTACAACATAGCGTTTTGAAAACAAAGGCCAGCATCCATATAAGGTAAAAGCTATGATTTGACCTGATAACACCTTTATTTGGTTGAATGACTGCTTACACTGACAAAAAATGTGTCAGTTGTGTGTAAATGTCCTACTTCCTGTAAAGGACACATGACGTTTTTGAGCTTTTAACCCTGTTGTAACAATGGGCCGTCATCAAAAACATACCTGGAGTTGCATTCACGCTGTTTTGAGAGATGTTCATCAGAAAATCCTCTCCCCTCCGACCGTCACAAACACTTCCTGCTGAACTCCTTTTCATATGTGACTTATCCGAGAATCTTGTGCTGTTTTATGTCCTTAAATCAACGCCAGACTCGCTCTGAGCATTTCTGATGTCTAAACACGATAACTGCCACTGGCTAAATCGTCTTGTGTCTAACATCGTCAAACATAAGTGAACTGTGTAAACGTTATGCGCCATCTACTGGCTAGATGCACTCATTGCAGACAGCAGACAAATCCTTTTATACTGCCATAATAATTTAATAATATATATTTTTTTAAATCAGTACATGACAAGGCAAATTGAAGGTACTCAAGAGCATGTGTACAATATGAAGTTTCCTTGAAACTTTTTTTTTCTTCACAAACTGAAACTTCACAAATGATCAACTAAACACGATTCTAAATATATTTTTTGTCAAAACTGTTAGGCAGGAACATACATTGCAAAAGTATCGATATTGCAATGTTGTTTGACGCAATAAACTTAATATAGAACAACAACACCGAGGTCGGCCATTTGACAGATGTACTGTGTTTAAAAGAAACTGCTGAAAATGCAGATTTCATGTATGATTTTCCTTATTCAGTCTAAATTAGCCTTGATTTAATCCTGCTTTTGTTTTGTTATTTCTCTGTTACATTTTTATATTGTATTTGTTTCAATGGAACTGATATTAATTGTGTCAAAAATAAGCAATGACATCGATTTCACAGCACTTAACCTCTGTATTGCAATCATTTCTAATATTGTATAGCCCTCCTCAGTAAACTTTCTTGAATTATTATTTTCGAGGACTACTTTGCGGCTTCGTCTTGAATAATATTATTGTAAAGTAATGTTACTCTTATCCAACTGTGCATTAGACCCATCTTTTGATAAAACACCACATTCCCTCTGGATTTAACACACAACATTGTTTAGCTTCCTGTGTCCATTTCTAATTGATTTCTATCTTAGTCTATTTTATTCTTAATCTTATGCATGCCTCTTTTATATATTTTATTATATTTTATTCATTGTTTTATGTTGCACCTCACGCCGAAGCAAGTTCCTATGTTTGTGAATTTTTGATCATTGACAATGGCAATAAACCGATTCTGATTCTGATTTTAAGATGTACTTTCAAAGCCTGTCCAGGTCTCGCATGCATCACGTTATATTCCTCGTAACCTCTACTTTTGTGCGGGACAGTCACACCCTTCATTACACCGGCCTGACATCTGTCCTCGGTCACACGGTGCACAATAACACGTGTGATCAGCGCCTTCACGGCCACCATAATGACCTTTGAGTGTCTTTGTTCTCGGCGTGCTCCTACATTACGGACTGCGCTCTGACCGCTCTGTAACTGCAGCTCAAGTGGAGGTGGTCAGCTCCAGTGGGGCTTAGCTTTGTTCTGGCGCAGCACTTTTAGCTGAGCCCGAGTGGAGCGGTTTGGTTTACAAGAACAGGCCGCTGAGGGACGCGGGGAGAGCGGTGTTTGTGCTACACCTGTACTTAACGTTATGACACAATGAATGGACACACGTTTTATTTTATGTGACCCGGCTGTGTCATTTGTCTCTTTCTTTACTTTACCCTCGTGTAAAAGGGGGGATTTGTTTTGGACGTACGGCTGAAGGAGTAAATGTTGTTTCAGAGCAGTAGTGGCTATTTAAAAGTAGTTCTTGCTGTATACATTTTGCATTTTAAGCCTATTTTCTTCTTATTTTAAATACCTTTGTTTAATCTGTTTTTACTTTTCATTTTATGTTGCACCTTACTGACGAAGCAAGTCACTCGTTTGTCAGTTTTCTTCACTGACAATGGCAACTAAACCTTTTTTTATTTATTTTCTGAGCAGAAACTGGTGTAGTCTGGCGTGAAGGGACACTGTTGATTCAACGGAAAATTCTTCTAATACAATTTGTGGTGAAATATGTGTATCTTGAGCACAACTTATTCAAATCAAGTCATAACCAAGTTGTGATGAAGCTTGTTGACCTGGTGTTACCTCTGTTCTGTACATAGACATAAAAAATAATGGACAGACTGTCGTCACTCCGCCCCATTCATAAAAATGCGGCTCAGTCATGGAGAATTCAAAATGGCCGCGGGTTAGCCCCCACCACTCCCCCCTCGGTGGGGAGGCGGGGAGAGGGCGACTTTGGGGCGGCCTTTTGCTGACGTACTGCCGTCGTAGCCTCTATAGTTACCGCCCACTCGTAGGTGTTTGGCTGCGCCGTGACATTTCCGGCGCGTAAAGCCCGCCTTCTTCATTACATATGCAAGAACTTTAAAAAATCACAGCGGCTAAACCAGCCTGGTTCAAAAAAATTCACCCCCCTCAGTGTTGTCACAGAGCCGTAAGCTAACGTTTGAGACCAAAGCCGTATTTTGAGCCAGGCTCTAAAGTAGGTTTTGAAACGTCTAACTCCCCATTGACTTGCACTGAATAATTCTACTTCCGCAGCGGCCCCTAGCGGTCAGCACCAGATTGCAAACATGGCAGCCTACAGTCGGCGGCTCAATTTGAGCGCGGTAGCCTCGCCCACTGGTTCTGTAGATGTTCAAGCACAGCAGACGGTTCTGGCATCATGGTAGCATCCTTATATGAGTTTTTATTGCTCAGAAATCTCTTGCAAAACACATTCTGACAGTGACAGTGGTCGTTTCTCCACAGATCTGACCTGTAACTTAGCATGGTGGCACCACCCTGTCTCTGTGGAGATAGATAAGTTTAATGCCATACAGTGGGACATTGTAGGCAAAGCAAAAACCTACCCAAGCATGGGAACAAAAAGAGTTTTTGTTTATTTTTGTTAACAGTTAAGAAATTCTTCTGAAATCTTTACTTTTCATTGCTGAAAAATTATGTGACAAATACAATGACCGAAAATGTAAACTGAAAACTGGCTCTGCAGTGTTGCAGTGGTGTACGCTGTTGCACATGTGATTGGGCCAAAAAGTCTTTAAAAATAATATCATAATATAGACTTTAAAGTCTGATATTCCTCTTTGCAGCTTGTTTCCACGTGTAATCAGAGTAAATCAGACCCAGAGGCCAAAACTACAGAGTCTCAGCTTCACAAAGAGCCCAGACAATAGTTTGTGTCCAAAGGATCAGAAACAGCTTCAGTTTGAAATGAGGCTCATTTAAGTCAGGCGTTTTAGGAAAAACAGGTCTGATCGGCATGTGGTTAAAACCATACTGTGGAAAATTCCTGGCAAAGCAACAACATTTTCATGACACAAGCAGGTGATGGACCGTCCGCCAGAGTTCCACAGCGCACCTTTAAGTCTTCCCCCTCACGCTGAGCCGTCACTTACAGGAAAGCTCAGGTTTCAGGCTCCTCGCGCTCGTGTTCCCAGGACTTCCCTCCTCGTCATGTGACTCATCGTGTTACTGTGAGAACGCGCCGCCTGCAGAACTTCACAAAGCTGCAGAGGTAGAAAGACTCCAGCGACACGCCACAAAACATCATTACACAGCTCTGAAATCTAGACTTAAGACCTGTCAACTGTCAGTCCTGAGCTAGTCCAGAAACCAGTTCAGGGTTAGACCAATTAGAGGAGAGCAGAGAAGGTAATTGGAAACATTCAATCATTCGGCACCTTGAAGTGCAGACAAAGAAATGACAGCCAATCTGATCTTGTGGCTCATTATGAAGGAATGAAGAGGAGTGGTTTGCCAATGTAAATATAATAATCGTCTGAACTGTTTCGTGGATGTTACCAAGCCATGGCATAATAACTGACTCTAAAGGTGGATTTAGCTCTTATTTTTAAGTTATTTTCTATTTTGGTTTGGTATTACAATGTCACAATGTAATTTGTCTCAAAATGGATTCATATATTTTTTTATTAGGGCAGTGTTCTTCAACCTTTTTTCAGTTGCGGCACACTTTTTGGGTTGAAACGATACCACGGCACACCAACTACAACCAAACCAGACCATTTAGTTTAAGAAAAATATGGTAAATAATGTCTGCGCCACTGTCTGGATCTTTAAACTTAGAAGTAGTGATGGTTTTGCGTTCATTTTTGGTGCAGAAGTTGCTCAGGACACGCCAAAATGATAAATGAGTCAATTCCATCCACAAATGTCAATATGTAAACTTACATTGGACATTTTTTCAAGGCACAGCTCGCAAAACCTCAAGGCGTACTAGTGTTCCCTGGCGCACTGGTTGAAAATCAAGGTATTAAGCTTTATAACAGGGGTGTCCAAACTTTTTCCATCGAGGGCCACATATTGAAATATAGACCAAGCGGAGGGCCACAAATCAATCGCGAAACGTTAAAAAAAGCTGCATTTATCTGATGTTTTAAGCACCACCACATCTACATTCAGTCTCAGTGCCTTAATATCAGGTCTGTATTGCACCGAAATGTTAGTTATTTAGGTAGGAATTGTAGAAAATCTGAAATGTGCTGTAAATAGTGCTTCTCAGGACAATGTGGGCCAGTTCACCAGGAAGACTAAGGGGCAAGAAAAATTGGTCTGAGGGCCGCATTTGGCCCCCGGGCCTGAGTTTGGACATGCCTGCTTTATAATGTGGATAATTCAGTTTTCAGTATGAAATGAAACAAAAGTTAAATGTTTTATTACATAATGCAGTGTTATTACATAATGTCCACCCACACACTCGTCACATCATGGTTTAAAGTCATTTCAGCTGACAACAACAACCGCATATTTGTGATTAAAACAGCAAAAGATTCCTGGTGGTGAGACAGGAAATTAAAATCAACGTTTGGAACATTCACGGAGATTGATCCAATTTCTGCCGTTCTGTGAAATGTTCCAGGCAAAGTCAGAACATCTCCACAAGCGCGAACAGATCCTCCACCAGAAAAGTTACACGTCGGGTTTGTGGAGCCATAAGTCAACGGTGCACGACACTCTTGATGTGAGTTTTGTGGCTGTGGTGCTGCTTTAAAAATGCCACTATTTTGAAGCTAACGTGAAAAAGTGACTTGATCTGAGTCTTTGCTGTCAGAAGGTGCTAAACTCTGTGTGTTTTGGTCCATTAAAAGGCCTGACCCTGATTTATACATCTTACAAATGAGGAAAACAACTTTTTAGTGTTGGCTGCAGTCCAAACACATTTCATACTTTCAGGGGGCAAAGCAGAGTTTTGGCATCACTGCACTGTTATAGAAACAACTCGCCAGCTAACAACACGCCGTGTACTTCCAGGTTCGGGATCACTGACGTTGTTTTTTAATTATATGCAGACAACACACAGCGCTCTGACCTGAAGAGCTGAAAAAATGAAAACAAAACCAGACATTGACTCTATAAACACAGAGATATGAACCGTAACCCAGGTCTAAACAACTGCAGCCTGACAGTTAAAAGGCATTTCTTATCGGCTCAAATTAAACGTCGTGCCTTGTAACATGTTGTGATGTTACTTGAACCCAGTATTAATGTAATTTTTATACAGATTTGTTTAATTACTATTTAATCTCGACCATTAACCATGTCATGAAGAATTGTTGTCCCAAATGTAATATAAAAAGGAACTCAAGGGGAGTTTAGACAAGCGCAAACAGTGTGAGATCTACTCTATACACCTTTTATTCTTAAAATGCTGTGCTTCTGTTTCCCAAAAAGACAAAACTACAACTTCGAGTGTGCTCTTCCTCCGACTTTTGTCAAACCACGGATAAACTAAACCAGCAGCACATGAGGCAGGAGAGGCCATGAAATAAATCCAGCTTGATCACGGGTGAAGGTGCATTTTCACACTGGATTATCACCACACAGTTTGGCTCTGAGCAACAATAAAATCTGCACTTTAGGTTTGTGGGAATCTGATTCCCTCTGATTTCTGTTTTCATTTGAGAACATGTGAGTTTATGGAGGAATAAGGAGCAACTGTGTCGACTTATGTAATGGCCGTGATTATCCTCCTCTGCGTGTGCTGTGTTTTCTGTGTTTGCACGTTAATGCCAGATGCCCTTCCTGCAAGAGTCAGACATATTTATGCTTTGGACACACAAGGAGCACACTGTAATTCATAAAATAAAATATAAAACACAAAGAAAAGAACAACAACAGAACAAGACCAGAGAGAGCTCATAAAGTAAAAACAAAAAGTAAAATTCAAAAATAAAGAGGGCAACAAAATATGAAAGAAAATTAAAGGAAAAATATTATGCATGTTTTGTACTGTTATCAGCCTTTAAACATGCTCTTGAGTAATTTGCCATCTTATGTTTTGAAACAAAAAAAGTTCATAATAATAAGTTTTTCTCAGCTGTCTCTATTGACACATACTGAGTGCATCCAGCCACTAGATGGCGCCTACTTACACATTTTAGTCATGTTATCTTTTGTGAGACAAGCTATTATCACGCTAGCAGTACCAGTGAACAGAAGAAATGCTCAGAACTAGTCGGGCGACGATCAGCAAACGATTGTTGGATAAGTGACGTGCAGATGATCTGAACATAAAGTCCCAGATCCAGGGAGTTCAACAGGACGTGCTTTTGACGCTCGGAGAGGAGAGGATATTCCAACTAGCATTCCTCAAAACAGCATGACTGCAGCTGAATGCAACTTCAAGTGTGTTTCTGATGACGGAACATTATTAGAACATGATTATTATCAGCTCAAAAAAGACAAGACATATTCGGTCGGTTCATTTATTTATTTTTTCATCGTTCATTCCTGTGTTGAAAGGGTGTTCTCGCCTGAATACATTGTTTAGAAATTGTGTTTTCCAAATGAAGACATTATTTTGAGTTATAGAAAATTTGAAATACCAATCCCAAGATGACCTATGCCACTGTAGGCCATGTTTGTTTGTCTTTTTCTATTTTAGTATTCTTCCTGATTGCCTTTCTCCATTAAAAATATATAATATTTTGATTTAATTAGCGCTATTATTATAACGTCAAATCAAATGGAAGTAATCCTCACCTGAAAGCCATGAATATTTAATCTCACACGGCTTTATCTGTTTTATTGTATATTTTGTTCATCAAAAACATGATTAAAGTGTGTCGCTCTCACCTATGGTTGTTGCCGGGGGAATGTCGGCCATTTTGGAGCTGTTGTTGACCTGTGTAAACATGTGTGTGTGGACTGGACGCAGCAGGGGGGTAAACTGGGACCCAGGGAGCACCTTTCCACTAAATTAAGAACTTATTAGACTTGAAAAGGCTGGAGGGGTCCACACGGTGCACCTCTGGGGTGAGCCGGATTACCCTTCAAAGCTCGGCGTTTGGTTCTCGTTAGCTTTAACACTTCATATATTATGTCAGTGTCACAGGAGGAGGAAGTGCTCAAATGTGCAGTAAAAGGGCTGCTACTTCAAATAAATGAACTCAGCTAAGCATGAACAGTAAGTGACTTTCTTCTGATGGGTTACAAAGTGAGGAAAATTAGAACTGTGGCCAATTTAAAACAAAATACCCTATTTTTTGAAATGTGAAAAGTTTAATGTCTGACCCCAAGAATCTTACTTTCATTCTGATACTGTTACAACTATTACAAGAATTCTAGTTTGCAATACGTAATTATAGCGGAGGGTCTACTACCTTCTTGTCTCCATGGAGATTATGAGATACTATTCACCTTATTCCGGAAGCTGCCTTACGCGCCGCCGTCTTGTTTCCGTTGTAGTTTACACGGAGCAGACGAGCTCAACAGATAAAAAGTTCTACATGGACAAAAAAGCAGTTTTCAGACTCCAGGAAATCATTGCATTGTTGACTTGTTGTTGCTCGTGTTCATTAAACATTTTACACAAATCAACCTACTTTATGTAACATTTTAGCGGCGAGACTTTTCCCTCGTTCGTCATTAGCTTTAACGGAGTTCTCGTCAAACGAAAGTGCGTTTACAACAAAAGTGCAAAAAACTGCAAAAGTGTGCGGGGCAGAATAAGGTCAATAAAGAATAATTCATCGTAAGCAAAGGGAAAGTAACGCTATACTCAAAAGGGAAAGTGTCACTAATGAAGCTGTCGAGGAGCCAAGAGCACAGCCATGTTTGGTTTGCAAACTCGGGCTCTGATAATTTTCTCAACATTTCCAGTGAAAATGAACAAGTCAGAACTCGGAAGATTGTTTTCTGTTTTTGGTTTCTTGGCAATTGATGGGTGTCAGATGACATCACAACATCCATAACAGAATAGGCCAATGATACTTAATACAGATGGAGCCAGTTAAAATGAATATTGTCAAAATGAATTGTTTTGTGGTAAACCAAGAAGTCAATGGGTCTAGTCACTTATAAATCATAGCTTAAACAATTGAAAGATAGAATCTGAAAACCACAAATAAAAACACCTGGAATTTAATAAATGTTTTGCTATAATTCCCTGCAAAGTCTCCATGGAGACGAGCAATTGGCTTACCACACTGCTGCTTCTTTTCACCAATAATATTCTTGTTACTCACACCACAGCCACTTTCCTGTAGTCATAACAACATTTAATATATTTGATTTCTTCAAATCCCTTGCACTGAACAAAGAGTCTGTTTATGAAAATCTAATTGCAAAGTTACACTAATAAAATGTGCGTGTTTGAATGTTTTGTGTGAACATATCACACAAAAGTATTTATGAAGTATCTCATTTCGTGATTTGACAGTGAGTGATGGATAAATTAGCCCACTTAAAAGTGAACATCCTTTCCCAAATTCCCAAGTTAAAATTACATGTGTCAAATATACTTCCCCCCTGGAGGGAGGGCTGTTGTTTAGGTAGAAGTCCGAAGATTACGTTACATAAGCCTATTAAAGATGTCACGCAGTCTTTCAATTTCGAGCTATTAGACTTTAATACAGTAATAGCCCGAGGAGAGGCCCGAGGCTCAGCGCAACAGCTTAAGATGATTATGTTTTAGAACGTTTAAATCGAGCACAGTGGGTGTAGAAGAAAATCATTTATTTATTAGTCCAATGTCAAGGCCAGACAGTGATTGATCACATCCAATATCACCACATTAGCTCACTTAACCCCAACGATTCACTTTATAACAAGTCAGTGCACAGAGTCTGAGCTAACGGTTTAATAGAGAAGAAAAGTGAAGAACATTTGAAAGACGTGGTCAAAGCAGCAGCACATGTGCAGGTCCTGTGTCAGCGCCAACAGTGTCCTGAATGTCCCTTCTGCTCTTCTCCCCATTTCAAGTTATACTGTCCTGTTCAATAAAGCAGTGTTTCCCAACCAAGGCAAGGCAAGTTTATTTGTAGAGCACAATTCGTACACAGGGCAATTCAAAGTGCTTTACATAAACAGGAAAAGTTGCATTAAAATCACAAAACACAAAAAGACACACAGAATCATTTTAAAATCATTTTAAAATAAAGTGCTTTAAAAGAGAAGAGTGCAGATAGATCTTTCAGTCGTATGCACGTCTAAAGAGAACTGTTTTTAGCCTGGATTTAAACATTGTCAGAGTGGAGGCCTGTCTCACATCTTCAGGGAGACTGTTCCAGATTTTAGCTGCAAAAAACTGAAATGCTGATTCCCCATGTTTAGTCCTGACTCTAGGCACCTGCAGGAGGTCGGTCCATGAGGTCCTCAGATTGCGAGATGGTTCATATGGCACTAACATGTCAGAGATGTACTTTGGTGCTTGGCCGTGGAGAGACTTGAACACAAGCAGAGCTGCTTTAAAGTCTATTCTCTGAGCCTGAATCCAGTGCAGAGACCTGACACAGGCTAATGTGATCGTACTTCCTGGTTCTTGTCAGGACTCGAGCAGCAGCGTTCTGGATGTACTGCAGCTGTTTTACAGCTCGTTTGGAGAGGCCAGTGAACAGGCCGTTGCAGTAGTCTAACCTACTGGAGACAAATGCATGGATAAGTCTCTCCAAGTCTGGGTTAGACACTATACCTTTAATTTTGGCAATGTTTTTTAGGTGGTAAAAGGCTGTTGATGTTATTGATTTGATGTGGCTGTTAAAGTTCAGGTCTGAGTCCATTATTACCCCCAGATTTCTAACTTGATTTGTCGGTTTTAGAGCGAGAGACTGGAGGTGACTGCTGACACTTTCTCTCTGTTTCTGGGGTACAGGGACCCCAAGGAGTACGTGAGCAATTACTAGGGGGCACTTAAAGGTCCCATAACATGCAAAATCGACTTTTCAGAGGTTTTAACCTTCCTACAGTGCTATTTGGGCCTCGTATGTTGTGCCCAAAGTGTTTTTTTGATTGATTCCCGCGTGTTTTCGCTAGAGAACTGTCTTTTTTGTCCCCCTCGGCTGAGCAGCAGACGGGGGCTCATCCCATGGATGACGCGGTGTTTAAGCCACGCCTTTAGGAAGCGCGCAGCCGCAGAATAAACACAGCTAATGCTAATGCTACACAGTAATTACACGATGGATACGACAGATCGAAGAGTTAGCTTGTTATTTACCAAGCGGCAGGGTCGGTGGTGGAGGCCCTGGTGCACGCGTCAAACTCCAGGTCAGATCCAGGGCGTAGGACGCAGCACGACGCACCGTCAGGGCGGATAAAAGGTTTATTCCAGTGTTTGTGTATCGCTGTTTACCGGAGCACACGGCGCATGCGCACTATCTCCGCTCTAGGCTTCGGCACGAGTTGGGCGCGCGAGTTGGGCGGGGGAGCAGCCTGCTGTCTGTTCGGGGGGGTCAGATCTCAGAGTGAGCCGTTTGCTTTTGCAAGGAGGGGGGCCAGTCCAAGAAATGGGTGTTTTTTGGAAACTGTTATGTTATGGATATTGCACAACGCAAAATTTTATCAACAAAGCCCTTAGAATAGACTGTGTGAAGGGGAAAATAGCAGAATATGGGACCTTTAAAATGGTGTCAGGTTTTAAATTAATTCATCTGAATAAAAAAAGTGTTATTAGTTGTAAATCTTTTTGAAGTATCTTGGATCATAAATACATTCAAACAAAAAATATAATCATAATAATTGACTATATTTGACTAGTAAACTCATTTATTTGCCCGAATCTAAAGTTAAGGGGTACTCTTGAGTGTAAGACAAACATTAGGGGGAACTTGAGACAAAAAAGGTTGGGAACCACTGCAATAAAGCAAATGAGACAAAAAAAAAAATCCTTCAAAAACTCAATAAAAATGAGCACATAAAAATAAAAGACTTAGGACTAGAGTTTATGTTACTGTGTTTAATAAGAGCGGAAGTCCAGTTTCATTGGTTGGTTGTGGTCAACATCACATTTCTTTTGTTTTTGTAAATCATAACAAAAAACATATGTACTTTTATTCTCATACATAGAATATATAATGTTATCTGCCAACTGTACATTCTGTATATAATCTGAGTCCGTCTATCTTAGTCTATTTTATTTTATTCTAATTTTATTTTATGCATGCCTTTTTATATATATTTTATTTTATCCTGTTGTATGTTGCACCTACCCCGAAGCAAATTCCTATGTTTGTGAATTTCACTTACAATGGCAATAAACCGCTTTCTGATTCTGATTCTGATAAAGTTATCTCCATCGCTGCTGCAGATTTACAAAAAACACTGATCCTAATATGACATTTATGGAGCATTTCCACCAGCTTTAATAACTAAAAGTTGTGTTTGGAAGACATTTACTTGGCCAGAAAAGCTTGAAACTAAGAATGAGTTAACCCAATGAAGGATCAGATTTTTGGTGCGTGTTTATGTCCAACAGTAATCTGATAATCCAATTATAACAACAGCCAGAACATGTCAAGGTGCAACACTAAAACACAGGTCTGACTAAAGTGTGAAGACCTGCTGAACCTGAGCAGATCAGGTTATAACTTTTTCGATCTTTAACGAAATCAGTCAACGGTTAACACGACGTTTCAATAATCTGATAACTCCAGAAATGCGAGAATGCTCAGACTTTTCGGTGTTTTATTTTTATTTATTTATTTATTTGATAGGGACAATGCACATTAATGAACATCAGTATAAAACAGATGTAAATATGCCGGATTATAGCTACAAAGCTAATTTTCATCCGTAGTCCCTAGGCAGGCAGATACATAAAAAATTACAACATGCAACACAAATACAAGGAAAAGTTGTCTAATGGGTCTAATGAGTCTAATGGTCACATGACTGGTTTTTTTGTTGAGTTTTAAAGCTCATCAGTGTAGGACTGTCCCGTGTGTGCAGGGGAGAGTCCTACACTGATCAGCTTTAAAACTGTAGCTTAGATGTAGGTCTACAGGGTCTGCACTTTATTTGTTTGTCTGTTTTTTAGGACAGAATGCGACGTATAAAATCCCAATAAACATAAAACATGTCCTTCCTCTGCAGACTTAAAGACCATGACTCTTGGACTGTCTCCCTGCATTATAATTATGACTTAAGTATGTGGCATGTACTGCGTGTATACTTTGGAAACTTCAAAGCTCCGTCGGCATCGTCCACATAAACAGCCTGAGTGTTAGTCAACCGCTGGGCCCCTCCGAGTCCAAAACACGAGACCACAACCATGATTAAACCGCTCCGTTCTGTCCCCCTCCTAACTCTGTTTACATACAGGCCTAATTGTAAATCAGGATTTTACAGGCTACAGTTAGAAAGACATTACGCTGCAGACATTAAGGCTAAATTAATCGCCGAGAGACAAACAAACGCGATGTTCACAACGAGACACTGCGACCGGCGCGGCGTAATGTAAGCTCAACACGCCACGGCCATTAGACGACGCACAAGACACCGAATCGACTTTTAAGAGCTTTTAACCGTGTTTTAATCGTGTGCGTTCAGAGCGGCTCGTGCGGGTTTGAGTCGTCTTTGTTCTCCAGCATTCGAGACGCCTTTATTTAACCAGGTACGAAAAATGCATCCAGATCGAACCAGCAGCAAACATCACGAAATCGCACAAAAAAGAGTCAAATAGGACGACATTTGAGAGCACAGGCGTTTATCAGTCGGAATTTTTGCTCTTTCGACTCTGATTTTTTGTTTCTGAAGCAGATACAGCAATCTTGCGTAGCCTTGTTTCTTTTATTAACTTCGATAGCACCAATTTAAATGTTAAAAGTAAAAAACGAATGATCCATGGTGCCTTGTACAGCAGATAAAATCAGAATATGTCTTTGTTAATGTGAGCAGGTTTGATCAAATTATAGACTGAGAGAAATGTAGAGGTAACTCAACAGGTGAACACAAGTTAGCTCAGGTAATTAGGATTTGAGAAAGATTGGGGAAGACAGTTTATTCTCACTGTGACTGAAAGGATTTCATCTGCACTCTTCTATGTTAAAATACATTTAATAATAGTTGTTTATGTTTTTATCAAATTATATTTTGATTTTGAATGCATCTTTTCCTCTAATGTAAAGTTTGTGTGTACGAATTGTGCTCTATAGATTAATGCGCCTTGTCAATTCCATATTAAGGTAGAGAAGGTTATTTAAAAGGTTTTGGTTTAATTACGTATCCAAAAGTGAAGTGTTTAATGATTACAATGTAACAGATTTTGGTGCAGGGATGTTTATTTTCTCCAAAGTAGACACAGATAATCTATAATATGTCTGATCGGATCATTTATAACAATATTATGACCGTTGAATCCCCATTATTTTACAGGTCTATGAATAATTATACTGTGTGATGCATATATTATTATAAACAAGGATTCAATTGAAGCCATTGTGAAAGATTAAAAAGAAAAAAAGTATTCCGTCAACTGGACAAAAGTTGATGAATATGTCACCCATTTCCACTTAAACTCACTCATGTGTTTGTCCATTTGACAGAATTCAAATGTTATTTTATGATGGAACAGACATTAAATTAAAGCATCCACAGAGTTAATGTCCACAGCAAAAGTAATGTAGACGTTTTGGTGTTGCCTGTCCCACTACTGCACTTTTGTTACCTACCTAAAACATAATATAAATCTATATATAATATGATAAGATAGACAGAACTGAATTCTTTAAGTTTTAATACCTTTCTTATCCTTCTATTACAAACTAAACACTTCTAAAAACGAATAAACTACTAAGAATAATATCACTCCAATTCTTTGAACCACTTGGTCTTACTCCAGTTCCAGTTTGATTCCCATGGGACCATGTAACACAAAAGAATTTATGAGTTTACAAGAAATCCCTAAAAGTCAAATGAATTAGTCGCGTAGAGCCTGCGGAGATTCAAGAGACACTTACACAAGACAGTGGACAGTGGGAAAAAAATCCACCGATATTTTTAGCCTTTTTGACGTCACACAAAACAAGCAGCTCCTCTGTCGCAGCAGCTCTGGAGGACAATAAAACATCATATGGTTTGGTTTTTTGATCCAGACAAAGTGACTCTGACAAACTTCCAAATGTCAAGCCACAATAATAAACACCCAAATTCACATAATGTGTGTGTTTTACTTAAAACTACACTTCAGAGCATTCTCAATAAAGGCAAATACTATTTATGGAATAACACGGCCAAAGGAACAACATGTCCATCAAAACAAGCCAGGAGCCTCCTCCAGCCCGAGTGCACATTTGGTGAAGATGTAAGTCAAGACTTTACTTTATTTTGTGCAAAAAAAACATTAAAATCATTCTTATCATATCATATAATTCAATCATTCATGCTTTTGTTTATTTGTAATTCTATGGATATTAAAAAGGCCTCCCTTAACTAAAACTAAAATTATTTCTCACACATATTATACAAAATAATTATTCCTGTTGTTATTGTAATTAATGTAATGTATTAGAAAATTGTAATAATATGTATATATATACTCCTACTTTTACTAATACTATATTACTACTGTTCTCCACATTTGTCTGATTTCTTAATCATGACCTTTTAATTCCACTCACACTTGTTCAAGCCCTTTATGATGATTATTTAAACGCTGTTCCATTTCTTTCTTTCCTTCTGTCATTCTAATATAATTAGAACCACTGACTCAAAACTTGGTTAAAGGTCTGACCTTCTTAAAGTGTGGTCAATTGCTGCCCATTTGTAAAAGCAAACCACATTTTTGCAGGTTATTGTGTAATAAAAGTAAATAAAGCTCGGTACATAGTGTAGCTCCTCCTGTGAGTGCTAAACAAAAGCATTTCTCCAGAGGCTCTTGTGGGGCTGAGTGGAGATTTGAGAGGCGTTTAAGTGACTCCTCTTCACATTCACAAGCCGCTGTTGTGCTGAAATCGAGACATGACATTTATGACGGAGCCTCATAATGGAGCAGGTTGGGTTTCTTTGTTGTGTCAGAGGCTCTACTCGGGACAATGGGCTCAAACCGTGGCCCCGCTGGCAGCCTGGTGTCTCCCTGTGACTCAGGACGGGCTCCGCTCTGCAGCAATCTGAGACGACCGGATCCATGAGGAGCGTGTGACAGACCCACAGACACCAAGGGCAGGAAACTCAGGCAAACATACACAGGCCACTGTAACCGAATGAATAAAACTGAACTTCTTTCAAATATTTTACTTTTACTTCAACTTGAGTAATATATTTGACATCATACTTTAACTAGTCTAATGCTTTTACTCTATAAACTTTTGCTTAAGTCAACAAGTGACAAAAGCTCTGACAATGTTCAGTGATTTGAACATTTACGTTTCTTGCTCTGTTCCGTCAGATGTGGTTTAGTTTGTTTGTTTTTATTTTGTTTTATTCTTAAAATTGATTTTGTGCATTAAATAAGGTTTTTGTCCTTTCAATTAAATACATTTCAAATAAAGCAGGGGTTACATCACCAAAGTTATTCTCACAATTACTTTAGTTTTCCCAAATTCTTTCATTACTTTTGAGTAATTCTTGGACAGCTACGTTGTATTTTATATTTCAAAATAACCCCACAGTGGCTCCTCTACCGCCTCTAAAACTACACCTAAGAGGACGAGGAGTAAATAAAATGACTAAAACAATCACAAAAGAATGAGATAGTTTTACATAAAGTCTTACAAATATATAACTTTTTCAAATCAAATCAATTACTTCTTGCATCGTTGGTGTTGTTTTTGTGACTATTACATACATAATGGCTCCCCCTTGTGGCCATCTACAGTCGACAGCTCGTGCGCTGCAATTCATACCATTATTTCTTCCTAAAACTATTTTGCGTAAAAGTACAGTTTAATTTTAGAAGAAAAAAAAATTAACAGTGGTTTCATTAAGAGTCAATGCAACACAATGTTTTGGTAAATTGTATTGCCCTTCCTGCTCAACAACTGTTCCTCAAAGTGATTATGAGGGAGAGAACCTGTGCTGAACATTTATCCTAGTTTTACACCAGTCAAGTGGCAGTTTAGAAAAATAAAGTTGAAAATTACAGGACGTAGAGCTAGAGTTCTTGTAGAGCAGTGGTTCTCAAACTAGGGGTCGCGAAATGATTTCCAGGGGTCTCCAGATGATGGGAAAAATAATACAAACAAGGCTTGACACCTTCAAATGCAGTGGTAAATGTAGATTACTATTTGTCGGCCAATAAAAGTTATGTTTCTAGGTCTATATTCTCAAATAAAATCAAACATTAGATATAAGGCTGATTTATCACTTTGCATGTCGCCTATTTTTTGTGTTTGGGGGTCGCGAATGTGAATTGTTTTCATTTTGGGGGTCGTGCCTGAAAGTTTGAGAAGCACTGGTGTAGAGTTCTAAAATGTCTAAAATGGAATCCCTCTGTCTGCGCCATCAACCAGTGACGTTCAAAGACATCAAACTGTAAGTGACTGACACAGTTTTCTGACGGTTAAAACAATACCTTAACTACATGAAGGTGTTATTAACTGTCAAATCATAACTATTGTGTGATTTAAATATATTTTGGCTCTTGTTTACAGTCTGGTATTATAGATAATACTGTGGAATGACCTCTGTGTGTCATGTGTTCAATCAGGAATCAGGAAGTGACATATAAACGTCATCAATCAGAATCAGAAACGGTTTATTGTCATTGTCAGTGATCAAAAATTCACAAACACAGGAACTTGCTTTGGCGTAAGGTGCAACATAAAGCAATGAATAAAATATAATAAAATATATAAAAAAAGAGGCATGCATAAAATTAAGAATAAAATAGACTAAGATGTCCAAAGTGGGAAAAACATTTTTAGTAAAACCTCATAATCTTGTTCACTATTTTTTTTTTTGTACAATCTCACATAACCTGCCACGTGCACATTAATTTAATTCAATTTCTTTTTGCAGAGTCACAAATCAGAACAGTAAAAAAATTAAAATTGTTGATTTTACCAACAGAAAATTGGATAATCAAACAATAAAACAGTGATTTGTCAGTAAAGACAAGACAATAAAGATTAACTGAAGTTGCTAACTGTCACTTTTGTCTAGAAAATTGACTTTAAATGACGTAAACTTCTTCGCGTGACGTCCTCTGCACGTGTCTTTACACAGAACATCCAGCAGAGGTCACTGTTAACCAGCATCTGATATGACCGGGCCCAGACTTTTGGATCTCCATCAGTGTGACCCTCAAGTAGGTGCAAGCGTAGAATCTACACTCACATTAAAGGGAAAGTGTGAAGACGTAGAACTAATTAAATAATGAAAAGACGTTACACTCGGTTTTAATTGCAGAATCCAACTGTTTTGCATATAGATGTGTTGTCATGATGAAATAACCCCCGCAGAGAGAGTGACTGCTCCAGGGCTGAGATCTGACAGCTCTGCACAGCCAAACCACCTCAGAAAGACATTTACTTTAACATTTACTTACAAATACTTCAAGATTTGGAAGAAGATTTCTGCGGACTGGACTGAGATTCGGTCCAATTCAGACATATTTATCTACAAACCCGTCGCTTTTTTTCCTTTTTTTCTTTAAGATGCGCTATGTATACTTTTCTGTCTCCATGGAGATGTTCTTGTGTTACGCTGGAATGTCTCACGGTACAGCATTGAACCTTTTCTATCCTGCATTTGCTCAAAAACGTATTCAAAAATGTATTCATATTGTTCAACTCCCAAAGAATACGTGCCAGAGTGACGTTTCTGCAATTCCATTAGAGATGATAGATGTTGGACAGAAGATAAAACGCTGGATTCCACAGTGTGTACTCTGTGGCTGTTGTGTGTACTCTGTGTGTGTGTGTACTGTGTGTGTACTCTGTGTGTGTACTGTGTGTGTGTACTCTGTGTGTGTTTGGAGGGAGCTGATGATTGATGCCGCTCTCTCGTTGACAGCCTGGACACGTGGCCTGTTTGACGGCGGCCTGTTTGTGTCTTATATTTACTGCAGCAGAGACAACTACACTTACACACAACCTACACACAACCTACACACAACCTACACACAACGGCCACTTCACTCATGCTGTTTGGGCAGAATCGTCCACGAGTTTTGAACTGATTATCCTGTGATTGGAGGGCAAACGTAACAGATTTTATTTACAATCAAGGAACAAATATACGCATTTAAAGTTCTCTATGTTTTCCTTACTTTTCTGCCACATAACCATCACTTTGTGTTGGCTGGTGCAGGCAAATGTTTATTTTTTGGGGATTTTTTTACAATCAGGGTTAGGATTACGTTTGGGAGCAGTTCATTTGGTTGCGTTTGTCTTAGTAGAACTGAGTCGTGGGGAAAAATGGCACACTTTATTGTATGCATTCCTTTATTTTTTTGTTTCATTTTGTTGATTAAAGTCCTCATTTGTGATTTCTTTTTTGATAATAAACCATTTTCTCACCCTGACCTTTCTCCGATGCTGAATAAATCTGTTTACCAGTCCATTGTCACTGAATCGAATATGATTACGTTTTCCTCGCTTTGATAATATTTATGTCCAAAATGGTCAGATCAAAATGTTCCAAAAGAAATGAAAAGCACTATTAAGCTCATTCAACATTCAAAAGCTATTCATCTTTTTTTTAAACAGAAATAATCCAATGGGTTGTTAAGTGACACAGGCTATTCATTCTGATTGCATTTTGTGATTTTAAACTGCTCTGGGTTTCTGAATAAAGCACTTTTTGAAATTTAAAACGGCACAAAAATAATCAGTGAAGATCATTGTCGGACATGAATTATCAAATATCTGATTCCATTAAAAAAAATGTGTCTAAAGAGAAACCCACTGATATCATTTAGTGTGGAGTCGATTCTGTCTGTAATAAATCAGGAGGCGCAGACAAAGTCCCTTCTGCTGTTTATGTGAACGGAACTTGATTTGTTTTTTGCTAAAAGTTGCTTAATCCAGACTTTTAGGTGGCTCCAAATACAACACCGGCAACTCAAGCGGTCTTAAACAATACACAAAATTCGACTTCACTTACACGTACGTCTGGAAGGCTGTTTTGCATCTGCTTTTGTTTTTGTGAGTTGTAATAATGTGAAACGGCAAACTGTGCCGGTGCAGCGCCAAATGCAAATCCTACACTAATATGTAACATCAGTCAGATTAATGGATCCATTCTCACAGACCGCAGCACTCTTTGTTTAAGTTAATAATGAGCAAATACCGACTCTCAGGGGCCTCTTTTACGCACATAATAATATCAGTCTCATAACAGGACCCTGCGGTTTACAGAGGGAGGTAATGCAAGCAGGAAAGCATTATGTATCCTATTGTTCTCTGCTTTCATTAAGAGCCAAACTCCTAGGAAATCAGATTACTCATGTTCATAGGAGCCATTTTGAGTACTTTTGATAGAATATTTTGTTTAGAATTGTTAATCCCTGCAGTGTACAGGGATAAGTCTGTGTCGTTTTACTTGCAACTTATTTTAAACAATTAGGGAAAACATTATACAGTATAAGCGCCATTTCATATCGTTTAATTATTCATATGATTTATTTACAATTCATAATAATTAATTTGTACTATTGTTTAAAAGCAATGGTAATATGTACATGATTATATGTTAGAAATGGGATCCATGATTTGGACATTGGGGGGCGCACTACTGTTTCCTTCTTGTTTGTCATGTAATTACGTCTGAAGAAGAGTTCTGTTCTGTTCTTGAACTTTAAGAATAAAGAAAGATGGCTGGAGCAACACGGTGGTTTTACCGTGCTGCGACGACATCAGTGTACAATGATCCCTCGCTATATCGCGTTTCATCTTTCACGGCTTCGCTGCTTCACGGATTTTTTTTACAGTGCGGATATTTTTACAGTGCATCCACCGAACTTCAGCGCACGCACAAGAACGGGACCCTTTGAGTCGATCATTGCAAATTTAATCGAAGGTGGAATATCCGTTTATAAAAATCTTCTTGCTCAGAAAAAGAAAGAGCGCCAACAACTCCCCATAACAATGTTCTTCTCCTGCGCCTTCAGTAGAAACAGACGCTACAGCGGAGCGGAGTCAGGACGAAGAGGCACAGACTGTGAAATACAACTGTGACAATGTTTCCAACCTTGTATTACTATATTAAAATTATTGTTTTAAACACATTTTGGGCTTTAAAACAGGTTTTGATTTTTTGTTTCATTCCATAGTTCAGTATTGCATTGTAAAATAATAAAAAATAAAGCTGTGACTACTTCATAGGAGCCATTTCACTTTTGATAGAATATTTTGTTTGGAATTGCAACTCCTGCGATAAACGAGGGATCAGTGTACGCGTAAAACAGGCTCTGTTAGTCATCATTAATCGAAGAGGTTAAATTAAGAAACAAGGACTGAACGAAACTGAATGAAATCAAGATTAGCCTCTACATCCAGTATAATTTTTTCTCTCTTTTTGACTTTTTTCTCAGACCAGAAGCCATTCCTCCAATCACATTACAGCAGTATTACTTAAGACAGAGCCATGATCACCCTCCTGCGTGCATTTAAAAATCTCGTGGTAATTTTTGGATTGAATTGATTTAATTTGTGCTGTAGTGGCCCACATTTTGAACAAATCAATCAATCATGGCTGCTTCTCAAATTGTCAGCTTAGCAACAGAACAATGGTTTTCTAGATTTGATAATCCAAACTATGCCATGAGCTGAGAGAAAAGGTTTATGACTCAGACAGAGCAGGATTGACCCCAAAATAACACTAGAAATCTGTAAAAGTAGTTGTGTTTTTTAAGCCGCACCTCTTTAGGTTCATCTTGGTCGAATTTAGTGATCCTGCTGTCTGGATCTGATCACAAACCGTCAGAAAGAGCTGTGTGCATCGCTTTAGGATGAGAGCTGGTGTGTTTGTCACCCTCATTCACTTCTCCATCAGGAAAAGCCGTTCTAAAGCTGTGCATGTGGTCAAAAAAAGCATGCATGTGAATACTAGGGCTTTCTACAACGCAGACAAGGCGGTATTATACAGCAGCAGCGCCTCTGTGAGTTCTAACACAGTCTGTGGTTCATGTCGTGTCATGCTTACAGCTAAATGTGAAAAAAAGAAGAAAAAAAACAGTATAGCAATGTTCTTCATTCACCCACTGCAAGAAATGTAAATGTATCCAAGCTTAAAATGGCTTGAATTGATCATTTTTATCTGGATTTGAGTAGATTTGATTCGATGAGATTTAATTGTTGATGTGATGCAGAATGTTTCACTGGTTTCAAGGTATTTCTGACTGATCCTGCGATAATTTTGCTTAAAATAAGAAAATAAATGTGTCAGTGGTAAGTAAAATGATCTTAACCCACTGACAGATAATTTGGATTGAAATAAGAAATAATGTATTGAAACAAGTCAGAAACGGTTTGAAACAAGTAAAATAATCTAGTTCCATCAAATAAATCGTCTCCACTGATCTTAACGAGTCAAAACGTCTGAAATTCAGATTAATATCCTGAAATCAAGACATTTTAACTCATCTAGAACTTCATTATTTGCAGTGCCCAATGTACAACCTGACGTCTCTGTGTCAGCAAAGGCTTCAAGTTGTACCACAAGTATTGTGGAGTCACAAAATGAGCATTTAAATAATCAAAACAATCAATAACGTCTGCAACAAAGTAAATTCACACTTTCCGATTACCGTTTCATTAGACCCTGCCATAATACTCTCCCATATTCCAGTGATTTTCAGCGTTTTTTGAGTTGGAAAAGATTTTGGGTTGGAAAGATACCAAGGCACACTACCTTTTAGACCTTTTCTGGCATATAATGTGGGAAATAACATCTGTTTTTTTTTTTACTTGTCCATTTCTGTTCATTTTGCTTTCTTTTTTGGCGTAGCAATATATTCAGGTACATTTTTATGCTAAATCCATGTGTGAATCCAAATTGGACGCACAACTCCAGGGACACTAGTGCAGTGTTTTTCAACCTTTCTTGAGTTGTGGCACACGCTTTAGGTTTAAAAGCTCCCGCGGCGCACCACCTACCACTAAAATATTATCAAATCAGACCAATTAGTTAAAAATATTGTATATAATGAGGCAAACGATGTCTGGGGCACTGTTTACATTTAGTAATAGTGATGGTTTTGCGATCCTTTTTGGTGAAAATGTTGCTCAGGACACTCCAAAAAGGTAAATTAGTTCATTAAATCCGCATTTGTGAATCTGTGAACTCAAACTGGACATTTTCTCAAGGCACACCTGGCAAAACCTCAAGGCACACTAGTGTTCCCGGCACACTGGAAGAAAATCAAGGCACTAGTGTTCCTGGTTGAAAATCTCAGCCATATTCAATACTGTCTTATCACCTGGTCACACACATTGTACAGAAGAACAGTAAAAACACACAGGAAACCAGTTTATCATCATAAATATTAAACAAGCTCCTGCACCGGCACGACACGGTTAAACACACAACTCTCTGTCTTCTCTTCAAAGTCGTTAATAATCAGCGCTCGCCTCCACTCACACAATTAGTTTCCATAAGATCATCTACAAACGGGTCACTACGGGGTCAAAGTCTGCACAACGCACTTGACATAATGACTAATTGAGACTCAGCACTGCTCACGCTCACGTTCTCTGTCGTCGTGTTGTCCTCTGTCTGGTTTACACTTTCTCAAGTATTTTCACAAGAACAACATTGAAACAGCAGTGTGTTTATGGAGTCTTTGGAATGCATTCAATTATGATTTTTTTATTTTTATTTTATTTTTTATTTAACCTTTATTTAAACAGAAAAACACCCATTGAGATCGAGATCTCTTTTTCAAGGGGGACCTGGCCAAGTGGTCAGCAGCACACGTCAGGAGTATTACGTAAGTTTAAAAATACATAAACAACAATGTTTTTGTCTAAAAAAACTGAAACAAAGTGCAAAAGTGCATAAGATAAAGTGCCATAATTAGAAAGTGCTATAGTTTCACAGCAAATTAAGTTCAAAATAACAGATTAAAAGTACAAGCACTGAGAAATTGAGACCCTCTGTCTTTTTTGTAGAAAGGAACGAAATGTGTTTAAGGAAACAAGATCAGACCATTTCAAATGTTGCACTAACATTTATACATTTAAAACAATATACAAGGAGAAAATAATGACGGCTTATGTAAATAAGGAAAGTAAATGAGTCAGTGAAACGTAAACCAAAACAGAAACATTCACGGGGCCAGTTGGTGACTTGATCAGGGAGGGGTTAGAATGAGAATAATGGGTTTGTTTTCTGAATTTGTGCTAATGAAAGTAAATGGCATGATCAATCAATCAATTAAAAAAAAAAAGTTTATCTTCCGTCTTTTACTAAACTCTATATGTCTAAATATTCGTCAACATGTTTGTCTAACTGAATGTGCACGTGAATGTCACATATGTGAGGAATATCGCTGTAAATAGGTTGTACAAAAATAGTTTTAAATCTGTTTTTAGAGAGACAGTGTAACATCGGACTAGGGGTGAAAATGACACAAATGTTCATTAATGTACACCAGGCATGTCCAAACTCAGGCCCGAGGGCCAAATGCGGCCCTCAGACCAATTTTTCTTGGCCCTCAGTCTTCCTGGTGAACTGGCCCACATTGTCCTGATAAGTACTATTTACAGCACATTATAGATTTTCTACAATGCCAACCTAAATAACTATAATTTTGGTGCAATACAGACCTGATATTAAGGCATTAAGACTGAATGTAGATGTGGTGGTGCTTAAAACATCAGATAAATGCAGCTTTTTTTAACGTTTCACTATTGATTTGTGGCCCTCCGCTTGGTCTATATTTCAATATGTGGCCCTCGATGAAAAAAGTTTGGACACCCCTGACGTACACTGTCCCTGCCGAGTAAATAAATGAATAAACGCGCCAAAAGATGGGAGGAACTAGACAGGTTTCGTTTCAAGCTTCAGTACAATCCAGTCCTGTTGAAACTGCTGAAAAGTCGGTGTTGCGCTCTGCCATTAGTCACGACATGCTAAGTTATTAACACATGACTTTCATCCGTCCCCGAGCTCCAGTAGGTGTAATTCTTTATGACGCATGTGCTGCATTGATTTCCCCACTGCCCTCGACATGTGAGCTTGCGTGAATACTGTAGCTGCGTGTGTTTCTTCAGCTGAAAACATTCACAGAGACAGGAGATTTTCACTTTGAGTTTAATTACTGTGAGTCTGGATTAGCGCTGATCAAAGACACTCTCCTCTGTGCGCTCGGTCAATGAGGATCAGGGAGCACATTACAGGGACATTACCAGCTCATTTTCACTACAGGCCATTTTCAGAGGCTCTTGTACAGTTTAAGGATGGAGAAAACACTCTGAAAAGCCTGTTAGCACAGTTTTTAAATGATTAAAATGACAAATATACAAAGGAATCCGAACCATATACGGATTTGTAGTGGGTTTTTTTTGTTTGTTATTTTAGAAGAAGTTTTTCCATTGTACTTTTTTGGTTTTGTTTTGTTTTGTTTTGTTTTTTTCCAAGACTTTTTGTTAATGCTGTGTGCAATTGTGATTGTCGATTCACTTTAAATGTGTTGCTTTGTTTGCTTGCTTATAATGACATTGAAGATAAGATAAGATAAGATAAGATAAGATAAGATAAGATAAGATAAGATAAGAGATCCTTTATTTGTCCCACAATGGGGAAATTCCACTGTTGCAACACACAGTTTAGAACAGGAATGAATGAAATAGGCGCATGCAATAAAAATAGGATAAATAATTACTAAACATGGTAATAAAAATACAATATAAAGTATAAAGTGCACACTCTTATTTACAGTAGGTGGCTGTCTGGGAATAAATAGTAAAAATGGCAAGTAAAGTGGCTTAAGTGTATTGTAAATAAAAATAAGTTCCTAATTTGGGATGATGAGATGAAGCTGTATCCCGCAGAAGTTAGCGAGTGTTGTCCTCTGTCTAAAGCTGATAAAGACTCAGCAGAGGACGGTGTGTCTCCAGACTGTGGGTGGGACAGACTGGGCAGATTGTTTGGAAACCAAAGCACAGCATCTGCTTCAACACTGCACCAAAAAGAGTCGTTTTACTGGGAATTATTTATCACACAAAGTTAAGGCTTGGAGTTTCAACAGTATATATGTTATTACACTGTTAAAAATGTAATTTGGTGTGCAGCGCAATATTTACTGGGTATTGGGAATTTTGTCCTCCGCATTTGACCCGTCCTTCAAAGTTACTGGTGGAAACTGTCACAGAGCAGTGGGCGACACAGTGCAGTGAATCTAACGGGAGGATTAGACACTGGCTCAAACTGCAACTAACCATTATTTCTAATCCGCTAGTCAAACGATTATGTGTATTGATCACAATTGTATGTATGTTTATACCCAGTGTGGCTCATTTCTATTATCAGTCCCTGGGTAAGTTTATGTCAAAATATCTCCAGGACAAAAAAACATTACGCAAAGGTTACACATCAGCACATTCAGCGTGTACATCATGGATGTATTAAATGAACTGGATAAGGTACGCCCCCTCTGTCTGTGTCCCAGATTGATTAGTGGCCGTGTGAGGTACTGCAGCCTCTTGGAACCAGCCTTTTTCTAAAATTGCACATTATAATTGCAGACAGGACTGAATTATTATCGGTATTTAAATAAAATAGAAGGAAATGTTCTTTTCTACCGTTTCTAAAATCACAGAAATTACCGTTTTTATATGAAGTGGGGGATTGTCGTCACGTGGCGCCCTAAAGCAAAGATGTCAGCCTCCGTATCAGGAAGTAAAACAAAGATGGCCGCCTCCGTATCAGGAAGTAAAACAAAGATGGCCGCCTCCGTATCAGGAAGTAAAACAAAGATGGCAGCCTCCGTATCAGGGAGTAAAACAAAGATGGCCGCCTCCGTATCAGGAAGTAAAACAAAGATGGCAGCCTCCGTATCAGGAAGTAAAACAAAGATGTCAGCCTCCGTATCAGGAAGTAAATGCAGAAGTAAGAAACTTTTTTGGGGTCATGCGCCAATGAGCTCACTCCATAGGGATAAACAGGGCGGCCATTTTGGATTCATCTTCCAGGTTTTATTATAGTTCTATGGTGTACATACAGACAGGTTCATTTGAATGTGGAAGACACCCGCAATCCCCCTCAAGTTTTATTGATGTCCCAATGACAACTAGACAAACATACAACTCACATGTAGCGCTACCTGTCATTCTAAACAATTGGAAGGGGCCATGAGGCACAATCTCCTACATTCAAATGGCTTTAAGCTTCACTGCCTAAAGGTTCGGTAAAGCTGGCCCAGGTGGGTATGAGCCACAAACAAGACCCAGCTTGGTCCACTTAAAACAGTAAAAACAAACATCAGTGGCCAGCATGGGTACAGACGCAAAGGAACTACCTTATCGCACACCTTTACGAGCTGGATAAGGGACCCTAACCCTCCAATGCCATTTAAAACAAGCTGGGGCTTCCTGCTGCACACGGCTTGTACTCACTGACCAAACAGATGAACGACGGCCACGCCTTGAACGCTCTGGCAGGTGAGACATCCTTCATCCCACTGTGCCACCACTGACTGGGTATAAGCCACAGCAGATGCCCAGGTACAGTCTGCAGTGCCTTGTGTAGTCCTGCCTCATCTACACTACATCTGCTGCTCCACAACCGTCGCCTCATCTTAGAAAACAAATTCAAACAGTTATTCACAGAAGACACACCATGCATGGGCTGTACACTTGTAGATTTAGCAGACTTTCAAATACGTCAGGCAAACCTTGTCACTAAAACCCCATTCTCAGTTTGGAAAAATGTACAAACTCATGACGTAAAATCAAACGCTGAAAGCAAACTACATGCAAATTAATACAAACCAAAAATGAAACACAGGATAATTAGGGAAGGTTTAAAGAAAACACAACACAACAGTTACTACTTGTGACAACTAGGCTAAAAAAAAACAGAAATAGGCCTCCAATTTAGCAGATTGCATCCTGCCAACACAACGCCAGATTGTAGCATGTGGGGGTGGTAACTACTGGTTTTTAACTCAACCTTAGCAGTAAATTAAATAACAAAAGCCAACAACGCCACCGGATATAACCCGGAAAATAAAATAAGGACACACAAGTTTGTTGCAACTATTAGGAGGCATAGTATAATTTAATCAATGTATTAAATAACCATTTAGTTGATTGTTGAGATTCTTAAAAACATCTGTTCACAACTGCACATTTTCACATTCTTCTTCAGTTGCACATGATGCGCTCATTGCTCCTTCCCCAAACAGTCCATTAGAAAAATAAAAACCATAAGGACAGGGGACGTGACGAACTGGGACAGAATCCAAACAGGACCGAGGCTCGACAGCAGTGGGCCACGGCTTGACCCGCCCCCTTTACTTCGTTTTACACACTAGTTGACGCGCACCCTTGACGGGTGACAGACCCTGGGCTGGACCCAGGCCGGCCCCGACACAATCGGACCCCAGCTCCAGGGTTGCCAGACGCCAAAGCACAGAACAAGGCGAAGCAGTGACTTGCGGGGCTGAGCCACGCCGCGGCACTGAAGCAGCAGAGGCGTAACACGCCTAACGGAGACGGAAATGCACAGGTCAGAGGGCGAAGAAGAGCCTGACACAGGCTTTTATAGTCTAAAGCGCCACCTACTGGACATAATTTACAATGGCAGAAAGTTAAACTAACCACCTTTCTATAAATTACACATGATAGTATATTAGACCCTCTAACAACCATCTTTTTTCAAAGCCTTAAAAATGCTGCTGTTATTGTTAGATAAAGTTTGAAATATGGTGATTGGGGGTTTCTTGACAGATAATATTTTAAAAATAAACTGTAATATAGAACAACTCTGAAATTATTTTTTGGACATTTTGAGATAATAATGCCTCTGACTTGTGAGATAATCAAAATATGACTAATCAGTATATAACTATGATAATTGTCTATTGTTTATTTTCACAAAATACATTTTCTAGCCTTAAATTGCATTTTAGCTTCAAAATAATCGAATTTACAGTACAGTATCTAATATATCTGTAGAAAAAATTGATGATTGTGGGCTCAACATTTCTGTGTATTATTTCAGTAAAACCTACAAATCTGGATTGTTCCTTCGTTAAAAATGCAAAAAGTTTATGTCCTAAAACATAATGTAAAATACAATAATAAATATGTTTAAAGCAGCTCTGATGTCACTCACATGTGTCTGAGGCTTTTACTTTTCCAAAATCATCCCAATTTGTCATGTTTGGTGATAGTCTCTGTAATTCTATTTTTTATTCTTTTTTGTTTGTTTGTTGTATCATTCAGCCCCAGCAACAAACAACAGCTTCACTCCTGTAAATAAACCTCAGCGGCTCGTGCTGTTTAATGTTAAATCAATATTTAATCTGATCTGAAGTAATCATAACCAGCTCAGGCCCCACAAACCCCCCACGCAGAAACAGATGAGTGCTTTTACACGTTTTGCTGTTAACCTGTATTTTGGCGTCCGACTTGGATTCGTGAGTGACTCCAGTTTTCCTCATCGGGGTTTCCATGGTGACGGAGCTTTGATGTGGGATTTTGTTGCCCTTTTTTTGCTCATTAATCACAGCTTTGGCCTTTAGTCGATGTGCACACTTTGCTGAGTGGCTCTGTGGCAGTCTGAATGTTGTTTGTGGATTATTATTATAATGATTAAAGGACACGTTATTTATATTGTTATTAGCCATTAAACGTGCTCTTCAGTTTGTCAAGATGTCATCGGATGTTTCAGAACTATTGCGTCCACCGAAAGCGTACATTACTTAAAGGTCCCATAACATGCAAAATCGACTTTTCAGAGGTTTTAACCTTCCTACAGTGCTATTTGGGCCTCGTATGTTGTGCCCAAAGTGGTTTTTTGATTGATTTCCGCATGTTTTCGCTAGAGAACTGTCTTTTCCGTCCCCCTCGGCTGAGCAGCAGACGGGGGCTCCTCACTAAGATGACGCGCTTCCCAAGGATGACGCGGTGTTTAAGCCACGCCTCCAGGAAGCGCGCAGCCGCAAGAATAAAAACAGCTAATGCTAATGCTACAGAGTAATTACACGATGGATACGACAGATCGAAGAGTTAGCTTGTTATTTACCAAACGGTAACGTCCGTCGTTGAGGCCCTGGAGCACGTCAAACTCCAGGTCAGATCCAGGACGTAGGACTCAGCACGACGCACCGTCAGGACGATAAAATGTTTATTCCTGTGTTTGTGTATCACTGTTTACCGGAGCACACAGAGCATGCGCACCATCTCCGCTCTAGGCTTCGTCGCGGGTTGGGAGGGGGAGCCGCGCGGGTTGGGTGGGGGAGGCAGCCTGCTCTCTGTTCGGGGGGGTCAGATCTCAGAGTGAGCCGTTTGCTTTTACAAGGAGGGGGGCCAGTCCAAGAAATGGGTGTTTTTTGTAAACTGTTATGTTATGGATATTACACAACGCAAACATTTATCAACAAAGCCCTTAGAATAGACTGTGTAAAGGGGAAAATAGCAGAATATGGGACCTTTAATATCTGTGATTTTTGTGTTAGCACTCCATCTACTGGCAGCAGAGGGAATTACTATAGGGAAATAAACAAAAGCTTCTGTAATTAGGTGACGTGCAGTACAAAGGACCAGGACGCAGGTAGAAGTTATAAAAGGTCTTTACTGATCGATCAGGGTGACTTATGGTCCTTCAGTCGCTCCTCACAAAGGGTGAACAAAAGGAACAGGACAGATATACCTTCATGTAAATTAGGTAAAAAGTAGGCGTGCATAATGAGTTCTAAGTACAGAACTTAGGTTTCTAAGAGCATAACAGGACAAAGACACATAAATCAAGAGGCCCTTGCAGGCAATATTTGGACGTAGATGGGTGTGGGGAACTTAAAGAAAATAACTGGATGTCTGAGGATGACACCATATAAGGCCACACCATATGTGAAGCCAGACATGGATAACCTTTGCTTTTTCCCTCTATGGTCTAAAACATGCTTACAGCTTGATTGCCCCAGACATGCTACTGTAAGGACACAGTTGTAACGAACGATGTAATGGCAGAAATGCTCAAAAAGCAGGCTCCGAAGATCTCGAAACTCTACCCGTCACGTCAAAAAACTGAGAAACTGACTGAGTGTTTCCTGAGGCTCACAGGGGAGAGTACTCACTAAACAGGATTCAGTGTGAATGAAGCTTAACACAACTCCTGGTATGTTTTTGACGTGGGAACACGGTTATAATTAAACGCAGGTCCAAGCAGGATGCATTAAATACATTCATAGCAAAACTAGTGGAGGACTGAGCTTGGGTAAGACAGTTCGAAATCCAGGTCTAACTAAAAACAAGTCTTCTGAACTAGCTCTAAATGATGCTAAACAGGACTGAAATGTTATAAACAAGTTTCTCTCTTTTTCCGTTCTTCTTCTTTCTCCCCTCTCTTTGTTTCTTATCTCACGCTCTTCCTCCTCCTCTTTCTCTCTTCCGCTTGCTCTCCTTTCATTCTCTCTCTCACCCCCTCTCTTCTCTTCTCTTTCTCTCTCACCCTCATCTCTCTCCACACCCTCTCTTTTTGATCTTTCTCTCCCTCCCTTCTCTTGTTCCACACTCTCTTTAACCCTCTCACTAACTCATTCCCTCCTTTTTTCTGTTTTCTCACTCTTCCACCACTCTCCTTTTCTTCTCTCTCTCCTTTGCTCTGTTGCTCACTTTCTTTCTCTCTCTGTCTTTCTGTACATCTCTCTTTCCCTTACTTTCTCTTCCATCTTGTTCTTCTTCCCCTTCTCTCTCTCTCTTATGACACTCTCCCTCCCCCATTTATCTGTGTCTCCCTTTCACTCTCTCTCCTCTCATTCTCTTTCCTTCCTCTCTCTCTCCTTTCTTATTTTCTCTTAATTTACCCTCATCACTCCCTATCCCCCTTCCACTCCTGTTCTCTCTCTCTTCTCTCTGTTTTTCTCTGTCTCACTCCCTGTCTCTCTCTTTACTCTCTCTATTTCTCTCCTCCCTTTCTCTATTTCTCTTTGTCTCTCTCAGTTCGAAATCCAGGTCTAACTAAAAACAAGTCTTCTAAACTAGCTCTAAATGAAGCTAAACAGGACTGAAATGTTATAAACAAGTTTCCACAGGACTAAACCATGTCAAAATCAAATCTAACTCAGGAGATAAAGCAGAGCAAGGAACTACTTCTACTCTGCTCCAGATGAACTGTTCATTGGATGGACTGTTTAGAAGAGTCATCTGTCTAGAGGAACTGTCCCACATCAGAGGAGCCACCTTCCTTCCTCCTGAGTGGTTCTGGTCCAGGTGGATGTGTCAGTCCTGGTCCATCTGCTGTCTGTCCGTCTGTGGGAGTGGGATCTCTCCTTCATGTGGTTCTCCCCGAGGTTTATACTTTTTTACCTCAGGGTTTTCTGTAGTTTTTCTTTGCCGAGAGGAGGGTCAAGGACAGGGGATGCTCCGGGACATTTATCCACTGCGAAATTCTATTGAACATTGTTTAATTGAATTGCTTTCTACCTGTGGCCCGTCGAGGCAACTGTTTTTGAGCACTACAATAATAAATTGAATTGAAATGATTTGAAAACCAAGTCAAGACAAGAACTAAACAGTAAGGACTGACCCCAAGTACAGGATAAACCAGGCCTTTCCCATTACGATATGATATCAAGACCATCAGATCTAATGACTAACATAGCTCTAAACACTCAGAGAGTCGTGTTGTATGTTTCATCATTTCCTTTCGTGGTGCACTCTGGTTCACTCTCGGTGTGTGGTGCAGCCTGGTGTTGCAGACAGCAGCAGCAGAAGGATTATATTTGTATTAGTCTCAGTTCTAATCCATGTATCACTGTGAGCTTTGTAACAGCGGCTCCGCTCCGCAGCTCTGACACTTCTCATTACAAACTCATTCACAGGGTTTAGACGCCAAAGTCAAGTTTCAAATGGGCAGAACGCATGATCCACTGTAATAAAGTTTGAGTGAGAAGCAATTACTTTATTAGGATATGGATGGACAAACACGAGTGCTGCACTGGTTCAGAGAGCTGAGTTCACTTAAGTTTGGAAACACAACATTTAAGACCATTTCAGTGCCTATTGATCTTAACGTTTGAATTAACATCTGATTTACAGACGACAGGCTGTTCTTGTGAACATGCTTAGATGAAAGAAACAGTACGTAACTTTCTGGAGGTGGCATGTCACCTGCAAGATTGAATGAAAATCTGTAACGTAAAACCATATTTCTGATTCTCCATTGAGATAGATACGTGTTATGCCATATGGAGATAGGGACGTAACGATACTAGCGATGATGTCATGATAGTAAAATTGTAAAATGTGTTTAAAAGTAAAACACAATATCGTCGTCGTCATGTTACGATATGAAAAACAGCATGTCTATGTGGAAAAAAAACACCAATGCTTTAGCCTGCTCCACCAGATTAAAGCATTATTGACTAGAAATTATTAATATAATTATAAATTTTAATAAGAAATAACAAGGTACATCACAGAATACATAGCAGTCATTATTTTTGTTCCTGACATAACTTTAGACACCTTAGAGTTGCCGTGTGTGATCGATTCTGTTATTATGGTTCTAAAATATGACAATAAAGGCCTAATAATTAATGACAAGAGCATATTACACTGTCAGTCTTGTTATTATGAACATGGAAACATCATTTTAAGCTCTTCTACAACATCGTGAGCTTCTCCATGACATCGCAAAACGTATTGTATTGTGAGGTTCATATCAAGATAATATTGTATTGTGAGATTTGCATATCGTTACATCTCTAAGCTCGCTCACTATAAGGGTGCATACATGTTTTTCAAGGTTTTTCGGTTGCAATAACAAGTGTGCCAGTCCATTTTTGTGCTAAACGTTATGCGGTGGGGCTTTAAAGAAGACATTGTATGCTACTTTTTGTGCATTGGGTAATAATAGAAACTGTTGATTCTGTTCAAAACTTCAGAGCGGATAATCTCCACCTCTTCAGAGTGGTGTAGCTAGATTTTTATTTACGTGTTTTTATTGTTGAAAAACGACTTTGTGACATTTTTGAATACATGTTTGAGCCGGAGTCAGAACTTTTTAAATAATCACAAGTAAATCAAAGAGTGGGTGGGGATAGGGGCTGGGTGAAAACAGACATTTTCCGAGCACTAAAACCTTGAACACAGGAATTCTCAAACATGCATGAATCAATCAAAATACAACTTGGAGTAAGTCAGGGGTGTCCAAACTTTTTCCATCGAGGGCCGCATATTGAAATATAGACCAAGCGGAGGGCCACAAATCAATCATGAAACGTTAAAAAAATCTGCATTTATCTGATGTTTTAAGCACCACCACATCTACATTCAGTCTCATTGCTTTAATATCAGGTCTGTATTGCACCAAAATGTTAGTTATTTAGGTTAGAATTGTTGAAAATCTGAAATGTGCTGTAAATAGTACTTATCAGGACAATGTGGGCCAGTTCACCAGGAAGACTAAGGGCCAAGAAAAATTGGTCTGCGGGCCGCTTTTGGCCCACGGGCCTTAGTTTGGACATGCCTGGAGTAAGTTAATGGCGGGACACAAAAACATCATTGCACATAAAAGTTGATTTTGTGCATAATTTGTCTCATTTAAGATTAAATTGGCAGAAGTCTGGCCTGCCACAACTATTTTTCTTCACACAAATAAGTTATAATATTTAACTCGTCTTCTTTAAACATCTTGCTGTTTCCGAACGACACCAGCTCCATCGCAGCAGCAAAACCGTCAGCCACCACAGCCTCTACATCTTGGTCACAGTGCTGCCGTTTCTTTTGTAATAAGAACTTCTGACTATGGAGCACAATAAACTACACAGAGGTGCAAAAGCGAGCAACAGTGTCAGTTATTTTTCACAGCAGACGTTTTCTCAGATCACGATGCGGCTCAACATTCATTGTCCATTGTTTTTGTGCATTTAGTGGATTGCATTTCCCAGTTGCTGCAGGCTGCTCTCGACTCTTAATCAGCAAAATGAATGAGCCAGACTTGCAGATTTTTCAGAAAGTATTTTAAAAGACAATTATGCCGTTAGTTCGTGAATGCACCATCAAAACAGATGGGAGCTGCCTTTAAATCCCGCTTATCTTTTCCACCATTTGTCTGAGGAAAAACTGGGGTAAAAAAGTGCATCGTAGGAATTCATATCTCTCCATGTATAAAGTCAACCACGGGCTTTGTTTTGGAAATGCTAATTTTGAAGTGATAAAACTAATCTTTGTTGAACAGCGAGCGAGAGGAGAAATCTACTGAAGCGGTGAATACTGAAACACACGTTCCTAAAGTTCATATGAAAGACAAACGTATGCAAAAGGTAGAGTTTTCAAAAGTATATTCACAACAAAAAGAACATTTGAAGAGTTCATTTGCAAAAACAGATATCGCCGGTTTGAAAATTTGTCAGAAAGTTTGTTTATTTTTGATCCCATCTTCTACACATTATTAATACACACAGTATTAATAACAGTAAAGGTCATAGGATTTGCTCAGAAAGCGATGGGTTATTATTTTATTGCACTAAAATATGGCTTTTGAAACCACTTCTGGACTAGACAAAGAGTAAATTGTAAACCTTCAAAAATTGTATCTAATGGCATTTATCTGTTTTTGCAAATTAACTCTTCATTTTTATTTAGTGGTTAAAAAGCCATTCAAGTACTTTGACTTTTTTGCCAATACGTTTTCAAATCTCACTCCTAATTGCTGTCAGTTCAGATGATGATTTTATTGAGCTTTTATACAGTATTATACAAACTCAAACTGATTTCTAGTGGCATTTTCAAAGCCTTATTAAAGTTTTTAAAATCTCCACTTTGAGATGATCTACTCCTAATGTGCAAAATGAATATTATACATATTTTATTTAACAACGAAGACTTACAGTTACAGATTGTTTTATGTGTAAATGAAGAAAATCTAGCAATTGTCGTCTTCTTTTATTTGAGAATTGGACGACCGAATATAAGAACATTTCCATATGACTTTTAAAATGACCGATCATGAGATAATGTGCTAATTTTTACAATGTTCACTGAAGATGTGACCTTTCGATTTTGAATATTGCGACTTGTGCAGGGTTTGGGCTCAGTTTAGGGTTGGTTTGTAGCTCTAAATATGTTGTTTTCTCTTTCTTTCGACTTTTGTTTTTTCCTTTTTTTTAAGTAACAACATTTCAGTTCACATGTATTTCCCCCAATTAACTTTATACCCTGATTTCAGAAAATATTTTTGGGAGAAGAAACCCATACAAAGGCACTTACTTTGGGCCTATCATCTTCAAGGGCTGCGTAGTCCATGTTTAAACCTTTAGTTTAGGCCTTGGTTTGACTTGGATCAGATGTAGTTTAGTCACAGGCCTCTGGATCACATGCATTATATCTAAAACTTACTGAAATGAAGGTGCTCTTTACTGTATGTAACATTTCTGAAGGAGGGTCTGCCACCTGCCTGTTTCCATGGAGATGCCAGGAAAAAATATGTTATATTTTGATGTTGTTTTAAGCCTTTAAAACCTGTGCTCTTGAGTGTCTTCAGTTTGACATGTCATGTTTTGGATCTAAAAATAAAGAAAATATAGCTCACTGCGTTGGGTGATGCCATTTTGACTTAGCTGTGGCTCCATCTACTGGCTGTATGGGCAATTACCATAGAACTATAATTAAAACTGGAGGATGAACCCAAATGGCACCCTGTTTGTCCCTGTGGCGTGTGCTCATTGGCGCATGACCCCAAAAAAGTTCTTTACTGCCGCGTTACTTCCTGATACGGAGGCTGCCATCTTTGCTTTAGGGCGCCACGTGACGACAATCTCCCATGATTCTTTGAGTGATGGGAGCGACCACGCAGCTTGCAAGTTTTTGTGTCAATGTTAGCTTGTGTGATTGTAATTGTATTCTTCATGTTAGTGCACACGTGAAAGCGTCTGAAATGAAATAAAATATAACTTACAGGTGTCTCTAGTCTAACCATGTCACGTGCTTCTGTTTGTATCGACGTGCTCGTTCATGCGGCTCGAGTTTACGTGACGTCACTTAATATAAAAATAGAAATTTTGCTGTTTTAGAAATTTTAGAAACAGTTGAAAAGAACATTTCCTTCTATTTTATTTAAATACCATTAATAATTAAGTACCGTCTGCAATTATAATGTGCAATGATAGAAAAAGGCTGGTTCCAAGAGGCTGCAGTACCTCGCACGGCCACTAATCAATCTGGGACACGGACAGAGGGGGCGTGCCTTATCCACTTCATTTAATACATCCATGGTAATTACACACATGGAAATATATACCTACAATGCTTTGCAGTAAAGAGTGGATCTGATGAAGTTGTAGTTATCGTGATTAGATGGAAGAAATGTTCAAACAGCTAAAGATTGTGGGATAAGTGACATCAGCATCATCTGAGCGATAAATACACCGTCCACACATGTGTCCCTTTCAGCTTTGCATTCTACCTCTCCATCATTATCCAAAGTCTACTGTCCCTGTTATAATTTTAGCTCAGCGTGGCTCCCCTTACATCAAATAAGAGGAAAAATCCTGTTTAGATTTCCATATGAAAGACAAACTTCAGAGTGCAGAGCCGGTAGATACACTGTCTGTGAGGCTTTGAAGAGTTTAGTGTTCTTCAATTAAACCAAATGGCAGGAAAAGCACAACTAAATCACAGCAGGAGGCCAGAGTAAGACAGATGACGACAGAGGTGTGTGCACATCTCAGCGGCGGGAGTTCAAAGGTTGTGCTGAAGATTCACGGTTTCCTCTGTGTTGATCGGGCCTCGTCAACAACTGTCCTGTGATCTTCTGTCCTTCTCTGTAGAGGGACACTTTTGAGATTTCTTTGAATGTGCAGGATTGATTTGTTTTACATATATTAAGGCTAGACACTGCAGGTGAATAGACAAAAATCTTTCATTAAATCTTCTCACACTTCCCCTGTAGTTTACTCACATGAATGGAAGAAAAAAAATGTATTAAAATTTCCATCATGTCATGTTTTCATATAGAAATAAAAGATTTTATGTGTAAAAACTGTCAAAATTGCACATATTTGGAACATGTGAATCTGAAATTTTTTTTAAAATTTCTGTCTTTATTTTGTCCACATATTAATGACAAAAACTGATACCTTCGTTTTTTAATAAACTGGATCTGACTAAGATTTCTGCTTGTATTTTAGACTTAAAATGTCAATAAATCAGGCTTAGACTTAAATATCAACAAATCCTCCAGTACGTTCTGTCAAAATGTTGTTAAGTACAAGACTGCAAAAATGTGTGGAGGAGCTACTTTAAGGCTGATCTTTATGTCTTTGAGGGAAAAATGCATTTTGAGAAAACAGCCTTTGAAGTTGAATGTCCCAGAGAAATCTACGGATGAAGTGGATTTAATGAAATTATTAAATATATTTTGGAGTTGACTGGACAAGTTGGTTGTTTCCAAATGAAGACCAAGTGTTGAGAGCAAACTGATCAAAAAATGGGGGAAAAAATGTTTTAAAGTGTTTCACCTTAAATAATAATTGCAAAGAACGATTAATACTGGTACATTATTGTTAGGTGTGTTCTAGCTTTAATTTTGCACATTTTTTTCAAATTAAGTGTAAATTTTGGTTAGACTTAAGCAATCCATTCACTTGAAAGTTATACATTCATACACCTTGCATTTAAATCCATAACGCACAAAAAGCAGGCTTCATTAACATCCACATCAAATCGGTGTCGTTCTTTGCCGTCTTTTTCCTGCTGGTGTCCAGTCAGGACTTTGGGGAATCAGTTTCAGTTTTATTCAGCTAAAACCTAGAACAGTCTTTCTGAAAATGTGAGACGGGCCTTTGACAGTGTTCAGATCCAGGCTTTAAAACAAAAACAGTTCTGCAACTGCACACGATATCTGCGGTATTCTCTTTTAAAGGACATTTTAGAAATGATTATTTATGTTTTTATTTGTCTGTTCTGCAATTTACAAGCATATGTGTACCTCTTTGGGTACAAATGTCCTTTAAAAATAAACTGCTAAAGTGTTTAATGCTAGCCATTGCCATATAAAATACATAAATATTTAAATATTTTGGAGTGTCCTGAGCAACGTTTTCAACAAAAGAGAAAGCAAAAGCAAAAGAACCACAGGAACACACTGACATGGACTATATTTGCTACGTTAAATGTTAAATGTCACTTTTTCCCTCTACATTGTGTGATTTGATAATGTTTTAAAGGGTGCTGTGTCACGGAATAGTTTCAACTGAGTGACTTAAAAAAGGCTGAAAAACACTGGGCTAAACGACTCCACACAGAGACATTAATTAATCCTGATGACACTTCACATTGTTTACAAAGCACGAAGCCAATTCACTATAGGCAGGCAAATGTTTCCATGTTTGCCATCAACGAAATCACACTTTTCTCTCAAGACAATACGCTTAATTAACTTTTGTAAGAGCTTGAAACATTTGAGAACTGAAGAATATAAAGAATACATATTGAGCGCCAATAGTCCCCGAGAATAGGCACTGAAATTGTCTTACGCCGTATTTGGACAACAGCTGCCAGATGTTGTTGGCTATTAAACTCCTGAATAGGGTCATAAAGGATCAGTCTATCAGATGCACAGTGGTAATTTGCAGAATTTCACCCAGAACCTCAAAGTGGAGATAAAAAAAAAGTCCCTCTGGCTATGAAGCTCATGACGAACCCAACAATAATTACGATTCCTCATTATCCGACCTAGCGTTGTTTGATTGCGCTGCTCCATTGGAGAGAGGGAGACTTTTTATTATCGGAAATAGACCAGAGGGCAGAGTTTCTCATCTGTTTAGTGGAATTGTAGCAGATACAGCTGAGACGGTCCATAATTACTGCACACTGATTCAAGCCTATAGAAAGTATCAATTGATCTGTTCATTTTCTGACTTCGAACGTCTTCATACGAGTATTTGGTCATGAGCTGCAGACTGAACAGAAGTAAACAGTTTAAATGTTCACTGTGTAACTTTTCCAGTGACTCCGCTTTCTTGTCTCCATGGAGATGATATTTCTTTGCCTGGAATGTTCTAAAATATTGGATTAAACGTGTCCATATGATTTATTCCATTATGTGTTTCTGTTGCTCAAAAATACCTGGCATTCTTATACTGTAAGTGCTTAAAGTATTTTATTGATTTGCAATAATCCTGCAACTGAGGCTCAAGTGCTCAGAAAAGTCCTGTTCTCACCTACCCCCTATCCTCGCCCACTTCACTGGACATTAAAGGACAAATATTACGCCTTATTTTTTTTGCTATTGGCCTTTAAACATGCTCTTCAGCAGCTTTACTTTGACATGTCATGCTTTAGAAAAAGAGAATGTTTTAACAAAAAACAGCATAACTTGGAGTAACTTAGCTTTGGCTCCATCTACAGGCTACAAAGGGAATTACACCAATTTTAAAAAACATGTTGCTTGTTATGCTAGCCGTGTTATTGAGCAGTCAGTTGTAATGATCATGATTAGACGACAGAAATTGAGATTTTTACCTACTTTCCATTCATTAAACTGAGTGAAGCTAAAAGCAACAGGCATGTTTTTCACGATATTCACCTTATTCCGGATGTTGCCATACACGCCGCCATCTTGTTTCCGTTGTATTAGTTCACATGGAGCAGACGAGCTCAACAGAAAATAAGTTCTACATGGACTAAAAAGCCGTTTTCAGACTGACCAGGAAATCGTTGCGTTGTTGACTTGTTGTTGCTCGTGTTCATTAAACATTTTACACAAATCAATCTACTTTATGTAACATTTTAGCGGTGAGACTTTTCCCTCGTTCATCATTAGCTTTAACAGAGTTCTCGTCAAACGGAAGTGCGTTTACAACAAAAGTGCGTATCTGCCAAAAAGTGGGCGGGGCAGAATAAGGTGGATAACATGGTAGAACAGGGTGAACAGGCTCATAGAAGTTACCTTTTGCATATGTCTTTTAACACTCCGAGTGATACATACAGGGTTCGAAAATGTCACAGGGCCACTTTTCGTTTTGCTATGAACAAAATTTTAAACTCTACTTATGTTATAGTTCAATAAAAATGAAAAGAGCAAAATGTGTCTCTTTTAATGCCAAGGCAATGTGATGCAGCTAAGATTCCCCACCACAAATGTTACCTTATGCACCTTTAATGTGAGGAGTAAACTATTCTCTTAAGGGGACGCGAAGCAATACAGCAAAGAATGAATACATATTTAAACATACCTTTCTTTATTTGTTTAAGGTTATGGTACACGTTATTTGGACATTTATGCCCTCTGTGTCGCTGGAGAAGCCGGTGAGGAGCAGCGCCCGGGGACCCAGCTCTAGAATCCTGAGCGTGGCTTGCTCGGGACTTTAGCTGAAGGATTTGAATGTGCATGTTTTGGGCTGATGCGAATCCGGAGCGCCTGAAGGAAACTCACAGAAACATGCAAAGTCTGCACAGAAAAGGTCTGGTTCAGCCTGGGAGCTCAACCCAGAACCTACTTGCATTCACACACCAAAGAAAAAAGACAAATTGATCATGAATTGTGTTTATTTATACCCATCTTTCATCACAGAACAAAACAAAATAGGTTTTTTCACTACAACTATTTTCCTTTTTGAGAAACCATGCTCTCCTTAATAAGTCAATTATCATATTTAAAGGTCCCATAACATGCAAAACCGACTTTTCAGAGGTTTTAACCTTCCTCCAGTGCTATTTGGGCCTCGTATGTTGTGCCCAAAGTGGTTTTTTGATTGATTCCCTCATGTTTTCACTAGAGAACTGTCTTTTCCGTCCCCCTCGGTTGAGCTCCTCACTAAGATGACGCGCTTCCCAAGGATGACGCGGTGTTTAAGCCACGCCTCCGGGAAGCGCGCAGCCGCAAGAATAAAAACAGCTAATGCTAATGCTACACAGTAATTACACAATGGATATGAGAGATAGAAGAGTTAGCTTGTTATTTACCAAAAGTCCGTCGTCGAGGTACTGGAGCACGTCAAACTCCAGGTCAGATCCAGGACGTAGGACTCAGCACGACGCACCGTCAGGACGATAAAATGTTTATTCAGTGTTTGTGTATCGCTGTTTACCGGAGCACACGGCGCATGCACCATCTCCGCTCTAGGCTTCGGCACGGGTTGGGTGGGGGAGGGTTAGGGTTGGACGGGGGAGGCGCGCGGGTTGGGCGGGGGAGGCAGACTGCTCTCTGTTCGGGGGGGTCAGATCTCAGAGTGAGCCGTTTGCTTTTGCAAGGAGGGGGGCCAGTCCAAGAAATGGGTGTTTTTTGGAAACTGTTATGTTATGGATATTGCACAACGCAAAATTTTATCAACAAAGCCCTTAGAATAGACTGTGTAAAGGGCAAAATAGCAGAATATGGGACCTTTAAGGAATGTAATCAGTTATTAAAGACTAAATAAACTATAGCCTCATAGTGAGCTATATTAAATACTCTGTCTGTGGGTTCGTCTCTCTGTAGATTCAGTTTTACATCAACTGTCTGATGTGCAGTCTTTCTCAACACTGAATTTAAATGAATCCAAGTGCAACACGTCAAAAACCTGCCACTGCTCTGTCACTTCTTCTGTTTATTGCATCAGACTTACAATTTAAACACACAGAGCGTAAAACAAATCTCTGCAGCGGCACAGTCTGGAAGGCGGAAAAAAAAACTGCTGCACGTTGTTGCATTTGACTCATCCATGTTAGTTTTCTGGACGAGGTATAAATGGTTTTGCGTAATATGCTCCAACACCAACAAATATTTGAACAGGCCACTTAAGCCGCAGAAATGTGAACAGTCATTTTGCCGTTATATGAAGTTTTTCGGTTCAAGGATCATCTCAGACTTTTTGCTCTGTCAGGAAACGCTCTAAGCCACTTTGGCGCTGTGCTCTGTAATATTCACTAAGATCCACGTATTCACACTCAGCAAATGCACAACATGTAGAACGTGTTTGCGTAACTGACTGCTGCAGGTTTACTTGTTTACTCAGCTCTACTTATGTTCCATTTGTCCTTAAAGCTTGGATTTTCTGAGTTCTGACATGTAAATTCACAAATGCATTAAACAATCTACGCATTTTACAACTGAAGAGTTCATTTGCAAAAACAGATATCTCCAGTTTGAAAATTTGTCAGAAAGTTTGTTTATTTTTGATCTACACATATTAATAACAGTAAAGGTGAGAGGATTTGCTCAGAAAGCGATGGGATTTTATTTTATTGCACTAAAATTTGGCTTTTGAAACCACTTCTGGACAAGACAAAGAGTAAATTGTAAATCTTCAAAAATGTTATCTAATGGCATTTATCTGTTTTGCAAATGAACTCTTTAATTGTATTCTTGGGTACTAACTCAAATAGAAGCTACTGACAGGGTCACTCACCTCTTTTAGTCCGATTAGACACAATGTTTACTAAAAATCATGGGAAAACAACTGGCAAACACTTGATTCTAAGAGTAATAATGACTAAAAAGACTGACTACTAAAGTTACATACATTTTGTCGACGAAAGTTATGACTCACAGTAGATATTTTTTGTCGACTAAAAGCAGGGGCACTGGATTGGGGGGGAGGACCCTCAAAAACATTTATCTACATTTTAATCTATTTTGTAAAGTCCTTGAAAGACTAAATACAGTTATACATGACATCAGAGGCCCCGTCACCCCTTTAAAAATCATTGTTCACATTTTAGCCAAGTTGTTAACAAATGAAACCACTGATTATAATTTGCAGTAAGTATATTTTCTTATTGTAATAGCAACATTGAAATCTTTGTGAACTTGGTCTGGTAGTTACTGCAAAAACAAACAGTACTTTATCATATCGTAGCTACAGGATGTCCATACATTTGCAAGTTCGTGTTAAGTGTACGTTGAGCCCATAAGATGTACATTCAAAAACAAAAGGGAATGAAAAGAAGAAACATAATAAATGAGTTTGCTGAAATAAATAATACAAAATGATGTATTAGGGGCTCACCGAGAAGGTTTGTTTGGTGCTACGTCCCTAAAAACTAAACATAAAGAATGAAAAGAACAATCCCAAAGAACAAAACCTTCATCCATAAACGCAAGACATTTTATTGTGTTAAAATAGAAAAATGTACTTTTCTGGTCGACTAAACAATCATGGATTAGTCAACTAAATTAGCATGACATTTTCATCGATTAAAACTTGACTAAAACTGATTGTTTGATTAATTTTGACAAAAAAAATCTACTATCTACTAACCAAATTCAAATTTCTTGTCAATATTAACACTGATCTGTACAGAAATAACTGCACGGGGTTAAACCAGACAGTGTTGTGCAATTTCAGAGAAGAGTAAGTGTGCAGGGCGAGGCATCAAAAAGAGCTTTAATGCATTTGAGGATGTGCTTTTTTCCCCCAAAAGTTTGATGTATTAGCAATCAGCTCTGCTCTCTGTGATGCCTCAGACAATAACTTTGACGTATTCGACTGAATGTTCTTAACGATTACAAGACACAGCTTCTTTATCTTCCTCCCCAAACTCTTCCCTCTTAACAACAATGCTGCGCTGATTAATGATCCCTCTTTGTTTGCGTTTCTCTGGGTGGCACATGTACCCGTTGTCCCCTGAGTTACGTCGTCTCGGAGCCTGTTTTAACTGCACATGTAGCACTTCACAGTCCCTAAACCACTCAATGACTCAGCTGCCATTTGCTTAAATTATACACTTTGCTCTTAACGCCATTGTGTCTTCAGGCTGAAAATCCCAGCACTTAGAAACTCTCTAATTACTTTCTGTTCCGATTTTAACAAGAGCATAACGCACTCTGCCATATCACAAGGGCTATTGCTTTTTATTTTAGATTTACGCCATTGGATCTCCCTGTTTTTTTTTAATAGGCACCAGGGGAGATGTTTTACAAGCAGCCACAGTTATGTAATGACGTCTGTGTTGTGTGAGGAGCTTGTAGTCGGGTCTCTGGAGTGTCACCGCTGCCTTGTTTGCCTTGTTTTCGAGTCTTTAATTGCCTCATACATGCGGAGTATAATGTGCAGTCGTATGTAAATGTGTGCAAGTGCAAACAGATTATCCTCCCAGCGTTAGCCGTCGCTGACGCTGCATTTTATCGACAAATGCTTAAGAATTTGCTGTTTTGGGGGACAAAGTGTGACCGAGTGTGATCAAGGGAGTTCATTATTTTGGCGGTAAAGTTCACACAAAGTTAATGCGATGTGTATGTTTTGAGGCTAGTGTTGTAAATGAATAAACTAAGAAAGATGAAGCCCCACATATTTGTTTCTATTCATTTATTTTTCAGTTAAGGCGAGACACTTCAGGCAAAACCGATTTTTTTTGTTTGTGTTTGTTTCTTTGTTTGTTTCAGTTTGGTCAACAACAACTATGTCCAATCTGCTACTAAAGATGTTTTATTAATTCACTGAATCCACTTCATCCATAGAGTTCTCTGTTTTCTCCAAATGCATTTTTCTCCCACAGAGACATAAAGATCAGCCCTTTCAGTAGCACCTACACACTCCAAACACAATCAGAAACTTTTGACAGAACATACAGAAGGATTTATTGATATCGAAGTCCAAACCTGATTTATTACATTTTTGTGTAAAAAATTATTAGACATTTTAATTTTTAGGCAAAATTCCAGTCAGATCTTTAGCCTCTAGGAAAAAAACAAAAATCTAAATCCTCTCTGTAAATGTTTTATTTTTAATATGTGTACCAAATGAACTAAGAAATTTAAACCTGGTTCTGTTTTTCAGATGTAATTGCCCCAAAAATATGCAATTTTGGCAATTTTTACGCATAAAATGTCTAATTTCTATACGAAAACATTACATGATGAAAAACTTGTCATATATGTTTTGTTTTTTTGTTTTTTTTTTGCATTAATGTGAGTAAACTACAGAAGAAATTGTAACCGATATCTTTATATTTAAGATTTCTTCACCTGCAGCGTCTCACCTTAACCAAATGTACCGTAATCATTTTAGTTTTAGCTCAGGTTGTTATCAAAGCTTCACTGTATTTTGTTTGTCCTTATTTGTTTTTTTCCTTTTTTTCTTTTTTTTTTTTTTTTCAAAACAAGTGGGAGCTTTTCTGTGAATGAAATCAATTATTTTTCTTCATAAATCAGACTCTTGACTTCGCAGTAAAGCCTGCCATCGCTGCTCGGATCCAGGTCATAAAAAGAAGTGTGTTATGCTTAATCAATAAAAATAACCTCATGCATCAAAACCTCATTAATTCTGCCTGACAAGTCTTTCATAAGTGTTTGTTTTTATTTTGAAAAGGTTAATCTGAGTCAGTGTTTGCGTCAGAGCGACTCCCAAAGAGAAAATTACCCAAACAATCGGTGACAGTTTGTGACTCTCCGTTTGTTCTGTCAAACAAAATAAAACATGATAAAAAACACAGACCCATGTATCAGACGGAGCGGCTTTATTTGTCCCACTGCACTGAGCAAAGCACCACAATGTAACGGACTGGACGGGCCAATCCAGACAGAAGAGACGCAGGAACAAGTTTAGCATCAAAAGGGTTGGGATTTGTTATGCAAAATCACTTTCTGTTTTCACCCGCTGCATCACTGCCCATGAATTCCTGAAAATATTTGACTTCAGATTGTATGGAAACGTTTGTGTCGTACATAAATGTCCATGTTTTCCAAAATAAGAACACGAGTATTAGTTCTGCAGTTTTGAACAGGAAGTCAGTGAATTGAGTCGTTTTAGATCAATGTTCACTGCAAATAATGAAGTTCTAGATGAGTTCAAATGTCTTGATTTCAGGATATTAATCTGAATTTCAGACGTTTTGACTCGTTAAGATCAGTGGAGACGATTTATTTGATGGAACTAGATTATTTTACTTGTTTCAAACCGTTTCTGACTTGTTTCAATACATTATTTCTTATTTCAATCGAAATTATCTGTCAGTGGGTTAAGATCATTTTACTTACCACTGACACATTTATTTTCTTATTTTAATCAGTCAGAAATACCTTGAAACCAGTGAAATATTCTGAATCACATCAACAATTACATCTCATCGAGTCAAATCTACTGAAATCCAGATCAAAATGATAAACTCAAGCCATTTTAAGCTTGGATCGATTTACATTTTTTGCTGTGTTGAAGTTGAAGTTTATCATGAACGAATGTAAATTAACAAATGTAAATGAATCAATGCCTACATATAGTTTAATTCAGACAAAGCATTGTGTCCTCTTTAAAAAGTACCTCTCAACTCATTATCACACATTTGCCTCAGTTACTGCAGTTCCACTTTTATTTCATTAGAAGTGAAGTGAACATGCGTTTAAAGAAAAAGGTATGATTTCACAAATTGTACAAGTTTCTTTTCTATTTCTGATTTCTCCCAGTATGCTGCGTTCAGAGCGCTGTGGCGTTATGGAGCTGTTGTCTCAGAATAGTGCGGCCTGTAAGAGCTGTTATTACAACGCTAAATCCAACTAAATGAAGGGTTTTGTGCTGTTTGGCCGTTTCACATGTGGCACCTACTGACTCTGTGCACAAGGTGGCAGATGGCTAGCTCTTTACGTCCTGTCTAGTTCATTTCTAGGGGGTTTTGGTCCAGTCGGTGTAAAATGGATCAATCCCAGACATGCTACTGTAAGCGCACAGCTGTAACGAACGATGTAATGGCAGAAATGCTCAAAAAGCGAGTCTGGCTCCGAAGATCTCGAAACTCTACCTGTCACGTCAAAAAACGGAGAAACTGACTGAGTGTTTCCTGAGGCTCACAGGGGAGAGTACTCACTAAACAAGATTCATCAAACCAGCGCGAATGAAGCTTAACACAACTCCTGGTATGTTTTTGACGTGGGAACAAGGTTATAATTAAACGCAGGTCCAAGCAGAATGCATTAAATACATTCATAGCAAAACTAGTGGAGGACTGAGCTTGGGTAAGACAGTTCGAAATCCAGGTCGAACTAAAAACAAGTCTTCTAAACTAGCTCTAAATGAAGCTAAACAGGACTGAAATGTTATAAACAAGTTTCCACAGGACTAAACCATGTCAAAATCAAATCTAACTCAGGAGCAAACCAGGTCTAACTCTGGATAAAGCAGAGCAAATCCTCTTTTGTTGGACGTCTCTGAAACACGTTAAAGACTTTACTTCACCAAAGGACGCTTGAGTGTGTTTATTCACCTTATTCTGCCCCGCCCACTTTTGCTGATTTTTGCACTTTTGTTGTAAACGCACTTCTGTTTGACGAGAACTCCGTTAAAGCTAATGATGAACGAGGGAAAAGTCTTGCCGCTAAAATGTTACATAAAGTAGATTGATTTGTGTAAAATGTTTAATGAACACGAGCAACAACAAGTCAACAACGCAACGATTTCCTGGTCAGTCTGAAAACGGCTTTTTAGTCCATGTAGAACTTATTTTCTGTTGAGCTCGTCTGCTCCGTGTAAACTACAACGGAAACAAGACGGCGGCGCGTAAGGCATCTTCAGGAATAAGGTGAATAAAGGGACGGGTTTGTGTCTCAATGCTAACGCTAATGCAGCACAATTCAAAAGTAAACAACAAAACTGACGCATCAATTCACAGCTGCACACAAGAAGTTGGCAGAACCGAGGCTAAAACACGACAAAATGTCTGATAATTGTGTAGTGCTTTCTCTGTACATAGTGTGTAGGGTCAGTTCATCATTGTTCTGATATGATTTAGTGAAATGGTTTGGGTATAAAGTGGATCTTATCGGGGAGTGACGTGTTTAGAAGCTGCACACTGGGCCTGGTACTTATACAAACCTTCTATCTCATTCATTTTAATGTGTGTGTGAATAAAAGACTGTTATTTTATCATTTGAAGACAGCGCAGACAGATGGTTGTTGTGTATTCACCTTATTCCGGAAGTTGCCGTATGCGCCGCCGTCTTGTTTCCGTTGTAGTTTACACGGAGCAGACGAGCTCAACAGAAAATAAGTTCTACATGGACTAAAAAGACGTTTTCAGACTGACCAGGAAATCGTCGCGTTGTGACTTGTTGTTGCTCGTGTTCATTAAACATTTTACACAAATCAACCGACTTTATGTAACATTTTAGCGGCAAAACCTTCTGTCTCATTCATTTTAATGTATGTGTGAATAAAAGACTGTTATTTTATCATTTGAAGATAGTTGTTGTGTATATGTTCATCACATTTGCCAGTAATAACTACTAATCAACTTTAACTTACAGTTTTTAGTGCTGTAGAATCTGTGGCGGTTGGAACATTGTAAAAATCTTGTCAAACTGTTGTGGTTTGTTATACTTCGGTGTGTTATTGTGCAGAATTTATACCTCGTCTGCCTGGACGAACTCCATCTACTTTAGATGAACCATTCCAATGCTGGGGGAGCTCTCTCTACACTGGTGGACTGCTCCTCGTCCGCCTGGAGGAACTCTTTAAAGCCACCTCCCTCTTGAGTGGTTCTGGCTCCACAGTCCAAGTGGATGCGTCAGTCCTAGTTCATCTGCAGCCTGTCCGTCCGTGGGAGTAGGATCTCTCCTTCACTGTGGTTCTCCCCGAGGTTTCTACTTTTTCTCATGGGGTTTTTTGTAGTTTTTCCTGAAGGAGGGTCAAAGGTTAAAAACAGTTATCTGAACTGCTTTTACCTGTGGCCCATCGAGGCAACTGTTGTTGTGATTTTGGGCATTATAAAAATAGACTGATTTGATTTGATTAGAATAACGTTAGATCTAAAAAAAAATCGGAAACAATCCACACAATACTCTGCACACACATGTTTTTAACACGGCTGAATCACATGAGGCTGAGGGTTATCAGCTCTGGCCCACGGTGACATTTGGAGGCTAATTCTTCGATTGGAAATGCATCGAACTCATGAAACTTTTGGAATTCAGGTGCTCTGTTTGAGCATTTGTGTCGTCTTGTAGAAGTTTAAAACCGCTAAAGAACCTGTCCAGTGCAAAGATTATCTATTTAGAGAGCAGTAAACTGTTTAAACTGACCCTGTGAAAAGTTAGACGTCCTGAAAGTGGCCCATAATGAGAGGCAAAGTGAGGAGGAGCAGAAGTTAAAATCCTCTAACTCTCTCTACGGGCCACAGGAAACTATATTGATCTGTTTAATTAGAGAAAGGGATGAGGAGTGAATGAAAATGAGGAGCACTGCACCAGACCCTCTCTCTCTCCACTCTCTCTCTCTTATCTCCCTTTCTCTCTCTCTCTCTCTCTTCCCCATCTTGTCTATTCTCTCTTCCCATGTCTCTCTCTCTCTCTTCTGCCTCTTCTTTCGTTATTTGTTTTTTCTCACCGCCTTCTCTCTTATCTTTCTCCTTTTCCTGTCTCTCTTTTTCCGTTCTTCTTCTTTCTCCCCTCTCCTTTCTTATCTCACATTCTCCCTTCTCCTCTTTCTCCCTTCCGCTCGCTCTCCTTTCATTCTCTCTCTCACCCCCTCTCTTCTCTTTCTCTCTCACCCTCATCTCTCTCCACGCCCTCTCTTTTTGATCTTTCTCTCCCTCCCTTCTCTTGTTCCACACTTACTTTATACCCTCTCACTAACTCATTCCCTCCCTTTTTTCTGTTTTCTCACTCTTCCACCACTCTCCTTTTCTTCTCTCTCCCCTCTGCTCTGTTGCTCGCTTTCTTTCTTTCTGTACATCTCTCTTTTTCTTACTTTCTCTTCCATCTTGTTCTTCTTCCCCTTCACTCTCTCTCTCTCTTATGACACTCTTCCTTCCTCCCCTGTTTATCTGTGTCTCCTTTTCACTCTCTCTCCTCTCATTCTCTTTCCTTCCTCTCTCTCTCCTTTCTTATTTTGTCTTAATTTACCCTCCTCACTCTCAATCCCCCTTCCACTCCTGTTCTCTCTCTCTCTTCTCTCTGTTTTCTCTGTCTCACTCTCTCTCTTTACTCTCTCTATTTCTCTCCTCCCTTTCTCTATCTCTCTTTGTCTCTCTCTCTCTAACTTTCTTCTCTGGTTTTCTCCCTCACACACACGCTCCTTTCCCCTTTTCTATCTCTAACTCCCTTCTCCTCCCATTCTTTCTCTCCCCCTCTTCTCTCCCCCCTCTCTCCCCCCTCTCTCTCTCATCTGTGAGCTGGATGCTGATGTGATGGTTAGCAGAGAGAGGAGACAGGAAGCAGGAGCTAAAATGAATACATTTGAATAATAATTGAGTGCAGACCCATAAGCATCCCATTGACTTAATTTCTGACCATCGTGCAGTGAATACTCTCATCTGTTACAGTTCTCTAAAATGGATGATATCTTTATGCGTTTTCATTTTACAAATCTTTGCCATTGTTTGTGATAAGACGGTTTGATTTTACAGTGGTTTGTTGTTATAATAATACAATAATATAATATGATAATGTGTTTCTGTTATTTGGTTGTTTATTTTTAATGGGGTCACTATAAAGGCAAGACATTACAGGCAAAAAAAAAAAAAACTCCCTTCATTTCTCAACAACTCTCAACATTGTCCAATCTGCATCGAAAGATTTTTTGAATTATTCCATTTAGTCAAATTGCATCTGAAGTCTTATGCAGAACAGACATTGTAAGGATGTTTTGTCAAAATGCATAGGGACCGTGAAGGACACACATTCTGCTACAGTGACTTTTTTTCAGCTTTTAACCCTGTCCTAACAATGTTCCGTCATCAAAAACATACCTGGAGTTACTTTCAGCTGCATTTACGCTGTTTGTTTACTAGAAAATCCTCCCCCCTCCAAATGTCAAAAACACTTCCTGCTGAATTTCCTGGTTCTAGGCCGTATTTTCAGATTTTATTGACCTTATTCTGCCCCGCCCACTTTTGCCGTTTTTTGCACTTTTGTTGTAAACGCACTTCCGTTTGACGAGAACTCCGTTAAAGCTAATGACGAACGAGGAAAAAGTCTCGCCGCTAAAATAAAGTAGATTGATTTGTGTAAAATGTTTAATGAACACGAGCAAAAACAATACAGCAACGCACCGATTTCCTGGGGCCTGAAAACGGCTTTTTAGTCCATGTAGAACTTATTTTCTGTTGAGCTCGTCTGCTCCGTGTAAACTAATACAACGGAAACAAGACGGCAGCGCGTACGGCAACTTCTGGAATAAGGTCAATACGTCACTTAACCGAGAATCTTCTGCTGTTTTAAGTCCTTAAATCATCACTAGACTCGTTCTGAGCTTTTCTGCCATCGAAACACAATCACTGCTGCTGCTGCTGCTGCTGTTCACCCGCACCATAACATTTGTTGATGACTAAGGCGCCTACTAGTGGCTGGATGTACTTGGTGTCATTTCACAAACTCTGATAAATAAGTCATATAATGAATAATACACTATTTTTTGTTGTTTCAAAACATGAGATGGCAAATTGAAGGTACCAAGCATGTTTAAAGGCCAATAACAATATGAAAAATGCACCATATTTGTCCTTTAAAGCACTTACCTTTACTCATTAAACTAACAAGAACAGGCTGGCATTGTTTATGATGAAGAGGGAAACTATCTATCTGTGCACATCGAAGCACATTCAGCTTTACAACTGTAGTAATGTTACAATGTTTAGCTGAACAAAGGACGTGCACCCAGGGCCGCCGCTTCCATAAAGCACGTAACGCACAGCGCGTAGGGCACCAAGTGCTCTGAGGGGGCACCACATCGGCTGTGCCGTGGCCGCCTGGCCGTGGCGAAAACGTTCCGTTCCGGCGCCGCGTTCCGTTCCGGCGCCGCGCCGCGTTCCGGCGCTCGCCAAAGTGAAGCGCATGCACGTAATTTAATAAAACCGCGACGCCAAGGGCTCTCTCTCTTTCCTCCTCGGCTCCTCCCTCAGAGAACAGGGATGGCCAAGACCCACCAACTTTGCCAAGACCCCAGGCAAAGTTTGAGATGAAGACGAGAGAGAGTCAGCGGAGGAGCCTATTACCTGCCGCTCTGCAGCTAACGTCTGACTCTGAGGCGTTTAGGGGACATTTGGTGCGTGGGCTTTTATTGCACTTAATCCGTGAATAAATATGATGCCAATGATACATTCACAATGACAACAGTGTCTGTGCATTTCTTAAAGCTGAATAAACTATTTTTATTCATTTTTTGCAAAAAATAAATAAATAAATTGTAGTAGTAGTAATCATTTACAGTTACAAATATTTAGTTTCTTTTACCCTTTGAACTCACCACCAATTGGCACAGAAGCTCTCATATGACTTGATAAACAACTTTGCAGCTAGAAAATGTAGACGTACACATTTGTAGGAGCCTGTTAATGTTTACATATACTTCACTTCACTTGTTGGATGATTCTATCTATATTCGTATTTGCACTTTTATTGGGTGGTATTTGTTTTACACTTGAATATTTAAGTTTTATTTAGTTATTTAAGATATTTATTAATATTTTTTTGTTGGCAACTTACATTTCCATCTTGTGTTTATAGTACTATATTTGGTGTATTTAATTTAAGATAATAAAATGAACATGGTAAGAAATGAAAGTAATTGTGGGTCATTTAATGCGGGGGGGGGGGCACCATCAAGACATTTTGCATAGGGCACCAAAAAAGCTAGCAGCGGCCCTGCGTGCACCAGCTGTTGAAACCCCCTAATGGTGTTGAGCACAAACCTGACCCTGGACAGTGCTGTACATATCATTAAAGTGAGTGTACATATTATAACGGTGAGTGTGCAGCCGACAGAGTTCAGACAAGCTCAGATACACAAGCAGTTGCTCAAAGATTTCCGTTTAGAGGGGCCTCATCGAGGGTGAGGCACAACTTTTTTTTTTGTGTTCTCCCCACAGATAACTGTTCACATAACTGTCCCTAAAGATGTTTCATGATTTAATTTAATCAATTTGCATCCATATTTATAAGGGACATTGGACAACTTCAAAGGTCATTTGCTCAAAATGCATTTTCTCTCTTAGGGACACATCGGCTCCTAAAAACAAATGTACAATTTATAGGGTTTAACAGATCATAAGGTTGTGTTGATATCAATTCCAAGCCATGAAAGTTTTAACTTTAAAAAAGAGGTATTTGAAATGTTTGGTCAAATTTTTATTTAGATTTAGTTTTTTCAAACACTAAAGAAACTATGAGAACAACATGAAGCAAGACATTGAAACCTGTCTCCATCCATTTTTTCAGATTGATCTCACCGTAATATGTTCAATTTTGGCTATTTTTCCCCATAAAATGTCTCATTAATGTAAGTAAGCAATACATGATGAGAAACTTAATACACACTATCTTTTAAATTGATAAATTTTGGATTTTTTTCCGATACACGTCCACTGTCTCACTTTCGAAACAACCCAGAGACGTGAATAATGAACACATTGTGGTACTTTTCCACTCTAACCTGCATTAGCTTCCTTTGTTAGTGTTATAACCTCTAATGATGCAGATCCACAAAGAACGTCACTGTGGGCCAATCAGTGCACTTTCCATCAATTGTTGATTTCCATATCTTTTTTATCTCGTATCGTACTGCAGCGTATGTTCAAATATTCCTAACGACACGATGTAGTCAGTGATAGTTATTTTGAACCTCCTTCGTGAGACAAACCCTCTTTTTTTTTTGTGTTTTTCCGTAGTGTTTGACATTTCCAGAGGGATCAGATGCGATTTGAATCTTGCAGAAGTGAGCAGTGATCCATTCAGATGTCCTGACCTGAGCCACTGTGTCTGCCCTTCATTTTGTGACATTTCACTGAGACAAAAAGCAGCAAAAGATCAGGTGAGGTTACAATGAAGGCTAAGAATACGGAGCTGTAGAAGGATTTTTTTTTTTTTTATGTGAAGTTTAAAAAGCAAACATCTACTCATTTATCTAGCTCATATTTGGGGGGATTGCCTTCTTTGCTGTTCAGTTTCTAATCAAACTGGTCTTGATTTAATGGGCAAACTACATAAAATAGAAACAAATTTAAAGAATTTTACTGCATGTATTTTTGGGAGGATTGACATTTCATTATTGTAGTATTGTGTTTCTGATGTTATTGTTTTACAGCAGGCATGTCCAAACTCAGGCCCGGGGGCCAAATGCGGCCCTCAGACCAATTTTTCTTGGCCCTTAGGCTTCCTGGTGAACTGGCCCACATTGTCCTGATAAGTACTATTTACAGCACATTTCAGATTTTCTACAATTCCAACCTAAATAACTAACATTTGGTGCAATACAGACCTAATTTAAGGCACTGAGACTGAATGTAGATGTGGTGGTGCTTAAAACATCAGATAAATGCAGCTTTTTTTAACGTTTCGCGATTGATTTGTGGCCCTCCGCTTGGTCTATATTTCAATATGTGGCCAATCTAAAATGAATCTTTAAAAACTTGCTTATTGATATAAAAATGGATTCTCCACTAGAACAAATAATACTAAAGTAATCGTTATTTTGTTTATCTTGAAGAACAAAAGCAAAAACATGGTAACCTTCTTCTTGTGAATTAGAAAACCGTTGTAATTATAGCTTGAAAATCTTCACACTCCACAAAAATTCATTCAGAACAGCTTTTTTGATCATTTGAACACATTTTTCTTCAAACAATGTATTTGTTCTCAGATTTTCATGGATAATTACCCAAATTGATCTGTTTATATTGTGTTCTTCCGTTCAGTCTCCTGCTGCAGTTTATGGCATCAGGCTGTTACCATGGAGACATTATCATTATCTCCCGCTAGCAAGTGCAAAACACATCCCTTTGTATTAACGTAGACTTCTGTATTATTTATGGTCGTGCTCATTATGTGTCAACGTGAGGGGCAAACGAAACACTAATGAAGTGATTATGCAAAAAACCTTGAAGTGGGCCTTGTTCTATTAAAGTCAGCAACAAATGTTTATGTTGTAGCCGATATGTATGGACACAATTATTTAAAATACTGTGCAAACATTTAAAAAAACCTGTTGGCATTTGATGTTTCTGTCCCTACAGATATTGACTGTGAGCTCTGCACAAATGACGTCATGTCCAGCAGCATCGATGAAGACAGAAGGTGCTATTTTTGAAAACCCGTTGTATCATTAAGCCATGGACACAGTGGAACAATCAACAACGTAAGCAAGCACACCTCACACCAGAGGGGGCAAACTGAAGCCCAGGGGCCACATGCGGCCCTTTTGATCCGGCCCACAAAGCAATACATGCGCTCGCAGCTGCTTTTTCCTCAAACGCCTGACTAAAATGCAAATGTGCAATACTGTAACATGTGTCAGTCACCTGTTATAATCATGTGCAATATAATTTAACACACTATTAATACACTTTTACCTCACTATAGTCACTTACTGTACATAACATACACTTAAGCCACTTTATTTGCCAATTTTACTATTTATTCCCAGACAGCCACCTACTGTAAATAAGAGTGTGCACTTTATACTTTATATTGTATTTTTTATTACCATGTTTAGAAATTATTTATCCTTGCATGCGCCTATTTCATTCATTCCTGTTCTAAACTGTGTGTTGCAACAGTGGAATTTCCCCATTGTGGGACAAATAAAGGATCTCTTATCTTATCTTATCTTAAAATGAGCCTCATTTCAAACTGAAGCTGTTTCTGATCCTTTGGACACAAACTATTGTCTGGACTCTTTGTGAAGCTCAGACTCTGTAGTTTTGGCCTCTGGGTCTGATTTACTCTGATTACACTTGGAAAGAAGCTGCAAAGAGGAATATCAGACTTTAAAGTCCGCCTACATTTTCTTTGTGAAATAAATGAAGAAGTGAAGCTGTGTCTGTAGATTTTGTCTGATTGAAACTTTTAGCTTTTGTTGGTTTTGATAATTCCTCTTTCAAAGCTGAAGCTAATTTAACAAACAATGAGTTTTAGGGACTTGTAATAAAGTAAAAAAGATCAGGCAGAATCCATATAAAAGTCCTATTGCATATTTTTTTATTTTAGTGTAATTTTTAAATTTGTGCTTTTGGAGTAGAAACTGACTCTAATTCATCCCAGAATGTTTGATTTGATTAAAATACGTGGGTTACAGCTTTCTTTTCATATTGAACATGTCCAGCAGCTGATAGTTTCCTTATATCAGATGTGGATAAAAAGGAATAAATTAATAAAAAATCTAGCGTCCCGCCGGTGGGACGCCAGAATAGCAACTGGTCAATTAAAGAAATTTAGGAGTTTGTCGTTTATAGTTGTCTGTTGTTGCTTGTTCATTTAAGATAAGTTTTGAGAGCCACCACTAGAATAACACCAGACTTTGATGCTTTGGCTAAAAAGAGTGACCAACGGCACTGTTTCCACTAAAATAAATAAAGGTAATGATTTTTGCTCTTCTTTTGTCATTTTTATGTGTGTGTGTGTATTTTAGGCATTAAGTCTGTGTGTAATCGTATGTGTGTTATGTACAACAGTTAACAACATCCAAACTGTAAATGGTCCTCGGGGAAGTGACCCGTGAGTCAAACAGTTTGCCCAACCTGCCTCACATCCAGAGATTACAAGGGAATAACTCTGAATGTGTGGCTACAGAATCAATCTTTCATAATGAGATATTCAAATGTGCAGAACACTTTTAATGTAAGATACTGTAGCCTTGAATGATGTTATGTTGCATTTCAATTTCCAGCGGCATTCGGTTTCCTTCACATTTGAGAAATTGTATTTGATTAGATGAAGACAAATGATACAGCCCAAAACAATGCCTGGAATGAGCTGCATTTGACATTTTTACTCCCATTCATTCCTCTGTAAACCAATGATGTCAGCAGTTATGCATTATTTATGAAACGTTAGAACTTAAAATGTTTCTTCATGGGGCGACAAATCCACTTACTATTTCTCCAAAATGCAGAGTCACAGAATCAACAGATTCAGATATCGTGGTTTGGGTTTATCTTCGGCTTTAATGTGTTGCCCAAGAGCACGTTTAGCAGTCGACCACATGCTGCGTCTTGGGATTGTGACTGAGGCCTGTCAGGATTATCCTTCTGGCCCAGATTCACACGAGCTGAGCGAGCACAGAGGGGAATGAACAAACATGGAAGAGAAACACGAGGAGCGCAGAGCCTTTTATGGCAAATATGCACCAAGGTAATGTCAGAGCTGAAGGGAAATATGTCGTTATTGTTTAAAAAGAAACCATGCACAATTAGGACGTGAATGTCGTCATTAGATGCCTCGAGCCTTAAGCTGATTTACATCTGCTGCCCCCTGGAACGGAAAAGACAATCCACAAACACGGCTAAACACACATTCATATAATCGAGTAGAGTGAGCTTTACAGGACAGATGCTGTTAAAAAAAAAAGAGCAAATTATGGGAAATGCTATTATAATTTATTTTGGGTCAAATGTTTTAACAATGGACCTCTTTAACAGATCTGTTTTGTATGCATAAGTATAAATGATGACAGTTGTTAATCCTATTGTTTGGGTGTAAAAATGTCAGAATACAACAGAACCACAGCAGGAGAGCTCTGTCACTGAAGTTAAACCAGGACTAGAACGACACCAAACTAAATCTACATCAGGGGTGTGTCACACTGATTTGGTCCAACATTGAGGCCGTGTTAGTCCTGATGTGGACTTGGGTTGGTCAGAGTTTTAGTCATGTCCATGTTTAGTTTTAGGTTTAGTCACTCCTCAGGTCGACGTACAAGACGTTTAGCTCCGGTCATTGTCCCGGTGAACACGGCAGTCACAGGCTGGAGCTCCGAGAGGTTCAGCTCATTTTCACACATTTTACTGCACTAGATTTAGTAATGTTTACTTCACTCTGTTCACATACACTGGTAACTACACTAATATAAGTAAATATGCTTACATAGAGTATTGTTGAAGGTCACCAGCCCTGGGTCTACACGCTGGAAGGTCCGGCCGTAGCTTTCACAGTCACTTCTCTTGAAGGTACGTGGCCTTTCAAAGCACTGGAGGTCCAGGTTTACTTCAGAGTCAGGGGATGTTGTCAGCGCTGTAAGAAAATACACTGTTTGTTGTTTGGGTAGAAGTGTCACTAATGCTGCCTTAGAGTTAACACAATTACGCAAGCTGCTGTAAAACAACAACTATAAAAGGCTGCCATGATTCTGTGAGCACTCACTGAGCACAGTCTGTGTTACACTTTCATACATTTTACACAGAGGAGCTGTAATAAAAAATGAACCACTCCAGGTTGCTGATTCAACTAATGAATAGAAATAGTGATAATCTTTCTTTGTCACTGAATTTTTATTTTAAATAAATAACGTTGTTTAATTTCTTAAAATACACACTGCACACCGACAATATAATAGCTACTTTATTATGAGCAAACCCGGACTATTAATTAATAAAAGGCAAATACAACACCTTACCTCTCTTCTCATGCATTATCTACAACATCACATGCATTATAAACATCTACATTACTTTTCCCTTTCACTAAATGACAAATACCCTTGTACCCACCTGCCTCTGCCCCTGGAGACCACAGCCGCCCCTCACACCAGACTCATTCTGTGAATTATTGAACCACTCTGCTCCAGATTGGTAAATATTCTATGACTCCCTGGAGCACGAGGCCGAGTGGACTGAAACGACATTCTTTTAAACGTGTGAGAAACTGGGTCAAACTCAGGACCAGCCCCACAGGGGCCCCATGTCTGTAGCACATATTAACATCAGAACATGTCACATACATTATGCATCGTTTTAAAGGCAGTTACTTCGATTTATATATTCTTGTTCGTTTTTAGCTTCTGTTCTGTGTTTAAATTAATTTGCACTCAGACATGAGAGTGGAATAATCAACTTAACACTTAATGAATGCTTTTGTAAAATGTCTAGTGCTAAGAGTTATAAGTTGTACCTGATTGGTTTTGAGACTTAGGCTGTGTCTGGATGTTAAAAAGTCAGATAAACGCAGATAATAATGGATTTATGTAATAAATATGGGTGAAATCACACATGTACAGTATTTATGGACAAATACATGAATCTCACATTAAACATCAAACACTGGATTCAGTTTTTCGCCTGAGATATTCATCTTTAGTGAGGTAAGTGGCTGACGTCTGCGACTTTAAAGCGTTGATTCATAATCACTTTACAGCTCTTGATTCCTCTGGAGTAATGTCTGTTTATGGCACATGCCATTCCAGCTGCAGTTAGCCACATTTGCATCAGATGTATGAAGCCTTTTTTTTTGGACACAAAGACGCTGCACATTTAATAATTGATTCCCTGGTGGTGCAGTCACAGCTGCCCTGGGGCAGACTGATGGAGGCCGTGGTCGGGGAAGCTGTGGGGCAGAGGAGGATTCTGGTTCAGTTTCGCACACACTGTTGTTTTGTTCCAGTAACGTTGCTGGTCGTGTGGTTGGGCTGAACTGATCAGGTGAAGTCTGCACCGCATTTAGCCTCTGAAGGGCAGCTGAAACATGAAAAATATGTTGTTGTTTTTGTTTTTCTTTTGTTTTTTTTACAATACATAGGTTATAAATGTTTCAATATAAGTTAAGTTTCAATATAATTTAAAGAGTAACTTTTTCGGGTGGAGGGCCTGACACCTACTTGGCCATGGAGATATTACCCTGACTGGAATGTTCCACAGTATGGCATTAAACTGTTATCTCCATGGAAACAAGCACCAGGCCAAGTTACAGGTCAGCTCTGTGGAGGAATGACCCGGCTCACAGCAAAATGTCTGTTTTTATAAGTGATCTTGAGCAATACAAATACCTAAATACCTGGAGAAATGCAGGATTTATGAGTTTAATGCCATGCAGTGGAACATTTCAAGCACAAATACAGCATCTCCATGGAGACAAGTACGCAGCGTTCCCCTCACCACAAACCTGGTGCTCCTTCTTTCATCTTGGAGAAACAGACCTTTTCTAGCTGCTTACAAATAAGAAGTTATTACAATCAGAAAATTAGGCAAAACAACAATGAAATGTACGACCCTAAAGCATATTCTGTCTTTTGAATTGTAAGAAGTAAAACTGAGCTGAAGCTGAAGCCCAGGAACACACAAAGAACAGCAATAATAGGAACTAATAATAATAACCGTAATACAATTGATTGATTTTGCACCTCACATTTCAAGGGCATCTCAAGGGGCTACAGAAAGAAAGACATTTCCAACACAACATTTACAATTTACATGAAAAAACATCTATCTCTGCCGTGAAAGAGTGAACATTTGTGTTGTTGCGCACAGAAAAATGCATGGGGCTTTATTGAGAAGGACACTTTTAGCTGCGGTGGTCAGGATTGATCAAAAGTGTTGGAACAGCGCCGTTTTAAAATGTTCTTATCTGGCTGGAGGCTTGTTCTCTCTGTGAGTCACTGTAACCTGTGGCAGAAGAGCTAATCTTTACTTTCCTGCTATGCTTCATGTGAAACTTTCAGGTCTGTTCTGTAAAGCAGGATTTCTCGCCGTAGGTGCAAACAATAGACTTTAATCTGCGAAGCACAAACTGTTTTTTTCAATCTCAAAACAACAACACTGAGAGAATTTGATGAAGTGGATTTGAATGAACCCAGCAGTGTGTGTAATCCTCTCGGTTTGTCTTTCCACCGCTCTGCTTCTTCTGCATTCTGAAATATATTTGATTTAGATAAAAGAAAAAGGAGTTTGGTACAGCCTCAATCAAAGACACTTTTTTATTGAGGAAAAAAACAAGAACAACAAACACTTTCACATAAAACATACCCATTTTGACAAAAGTGTGCAAATATAAATTGAATGTTTACCCTGTTACTTACATACAGATCATCTTAAAATCTAAATACATTGATTTGGATCAACATAAAATAATTAAATGGAAAAACTGACATCATCTAAATCAGGGGTGTCCAAACTTTTTCCATCGAGGGCCACATAATGAAATATAGACCAAGCGGAGGGCCACAAATCAACCGTGAAACGTTAAAAAAGGTTGCATTTATCTGATGTTTTAAGCACCACCACATCTACATTCAGTCTCATTGCCTTAACATCAGGTCTGTGTGGCACCAAAATGTTAGTTATTTAGGTTGGAATTGTAGAAAATCTGAAATGTGCTGTAAATAGTACTTATCAGGACAATGTGGGCCTGATCTAAATATTCTGATGTAAAGTAACATTAATATTCAAGTAGAAGTAAAAGGTAGTGACCCGACAAATACTCAAGTAAGACTAAAAAGGTATTGGGAAAAAAGACTGAAAACTGAGTAACACGTTGGACATAAAATGTGTCTACAATCGGTTTTAAGTTTTAGGAGTTAATGTGATCAAACAAAAAACATTAAATGACGCACAGATTCTGGAATTTCCAAAAAAATAGTCTGAATGCAATTGGTGTAAGAAATACAAATGTTCAAATAATTTCATATTTAACTGCCATGTGGCCAGGACACACGTTCTCAATGATTTTTATCCTGTTTATGAAGGAAAGAATGAATCTATTTGGAAGAGTATACACAAAACTTTCTCTACGGTAATAACGCTGTTACACAGTTCAATAGGGCTACAGTCCTTTAGTCGTTTAGTCGATTAATCGGTCGATGGTGTCTTAGTCGACCATCATTTTTATCAATCGACTAATTATTTTATTTGCATTCAACAAATTTATATTGCAAAAACAGCAAAAACAAGAAGATTTGGAGTGAGTCAGCTGAAGATTTTGGAGTAAATCTGTCACTCATAACATAAATACACTGCTTTCTAGTGCTTTTCTGTATAAATTGTTACTTTTGCATGAACTGTTGTTGTGCAGTTTGGGTCAGATACATGAAGATACATCTTAGGTTTGATGTATTTTGACCACACCCCCTTTTAGTCGACTAATCGGTCGATGGGGCAGGTCTTTAGTCGACCAAGAATTTATTTAGTCGACTACAGCCCAGTTCAATATATAAGTAGAAGTATTATGTTGAGGGTTCACGTCCTCCATTAAGTGAGACACTACAGGTGAATAGGAAAAAATCAAGATATAAAATCAAGATAAGATATCAATTGTAAACTTCTCCTGTAGTTTACTCACATAAATGTAAGAAAAAAATATGTTTTTTATCATATCATGTTTTCATGTAGAAATAAGACATTTTGTGTAAAAATGGCCAAAAATACTTAATTACATATAAACCTGAAAAATTGACAGAACCAGGTTTAAAGTTCTTGTTTCATTTTGTGCACATATTAATTACAAAAAAAAATACGGAAGGGATTTTGGATTTCTTATTTTGTTTTTAAGTAAACCAGATTGGACTGAAAAACTGAAAAAACCTAAAACTTCAAATTTCACCAAATTTTTATTAATTAAAAATTAGATATTGAAAAATCCTTCTGTTCGTTTCGTCAAAACCTTGTTGAGTCCAGATTGTACAGTTTGATGTAGGAGTAACTTTAAGGCTCATTTTTATGTCCCGAGGGAGAAAAATGCATTTTAAGAAAACAACCTTTGAAGTTACAATGTCCCATATCTATGGATGAAGTGGAGTAAATGGAAGAATACAATATTTTTAAGAGCAGAATGGACACGTTTGTTGTTGTAGTGTCTCACCTTAAAAGTTAAGACTTATAAACCTGAACCATTCATTAATAAACTATCAGATCACTGTGAGTTAAGTCTTTGTTCATACTTTTTTAAGGTTAATAAAGTGTTACAGTTGTTGTAGTCGTAATATATTTCATAAAATCCAAAATACAGATATTTTTGTATGTGTTAATCCATTCTGTCATTTCTCTTTTGTCACATTTTGCAGGTTTTATGCAGCCGTTTACCTGTGTCTTTTCCTCCTGGTTTCAGTGGGTTCCCTGTGGCTCTCGCTCTTCATCTTCCTCTTCCTTCTCTTCAGCTCCAGGACCCACCGCTGTGAAGCCGCCTGACGCCAGCAGGAGACGGAGGTGAGGCGTGCACGTGAGCCCAGAGCGTGCACGTGAGCCCAGAGCGTGCACGAGAGCGGAAACTGTGCACGTGAGCTCTGATGGAGGAGCCAGGGGAGACATGTGTTTTCCATAATGTGCTTTTTGGCGTTGTCAGTCAGGGTAAGATGTTATGTTTCATTAAAGGAGAAATATTATGTTTTTTCAGGTAAATGTTAAACTATAGCATAAGTAGATCATCATTTTACATTTTGCTCACTGGAAATTGCGATATTGATATAAAACAGTGTAGTAATAGAAACAGGTTCATTGACTTCCTGTTCAAAACTACAGAACCGATAAGCCCCGCCTCTTCATCGTGACGTTTCACATTAACAGCTGATTGTCATCTACATGTTTTTATTTTTGAAAAGTGCCTACGTGACATTTTAGTACCCATAATGTATCACTTGGAGTCTCCTTTTTTCAAATAATCCAGGGGCGGGGACAGAGGGGAGGTCAGGCATCACAAACTCGCGGCCCGGGGCCAAATGCGGCCCTCAGGACGATTTCTGGTGGCCCGCAAGATGATTTTTAATTTGTATTATAAATGGCTAGCTCGCTCCATCAGTTATCATTGGGACTAATAATACATGACTTAATTAATATCAACATGAGCTTAACACATAGTTTGAATATAGTTTGAGGATTATAAGGTATTATCATTTCTAAATTATAAAAAAAAATAATAATAAATAAATAAAAATAGCGGTGCATGGTGGCAGAGTGGCTAGAGCTTCTGCCTCTCAATAAGGAGATCGTGGGTTCGAATCCCGGACCAGACCAACATCACACGATCTCTCTGGGTGGAGTCTGCATGTCCTCCCTGTGTTACCGTGGGTTCTCTCTGGGTTTTCTGGCTCCTCCCACCATCCAAAGACATGACTGTGTAGGTTAATTGAGAACTCTAAATTGTCCGTAGTGAATGAATGTGAGTGAATGGTTGTCTGTCCTTGTCTGTCTCTCTGTGTCAGCTGCTACGAGTTGGCCACTGTCCAGGGTGTACCCCGCCTGAGGCCCAAAGTCACTGGGATAGGCTCAAAGTCACCCGCGACCCCGGGAACGGGAAAAAGCGGTAGAAAATGAAATTAATTCTGAAATATACCATAAAAATGTAAAATTTCTGGTTACTATCTCCTATATAAAGTTGTTGTGGTTAAGGAACATGTATTTTAGTGTGTTTCAAGTCTGTCTCTGTTGTGGCCCCCGACCAGCTCGGATTTTGTAAATTTGGCCCCGTCTCAAAATGAGTTTGAGCCCCCTGGGGCAGGTGAAAACAGACAGGGACAGGACACAATCATCAAAACATCCCTTTAGGTAAAGTCATGATAAGGAAACATCGTTGTGACAAAAGCCCATTAAAGTTGACTTTGCATAATATGTCTCCTTTAAAATATCAAGAATCTTGTGTTGATGTAATACCTCCTTCATCCAGGAGGGGTCCCTGCTGAGAACGGTCTCATCTTGATTGAAGCTTTCATCCAAGGTGCACTTTGATTTATCACTTTGTAACTATATTTGATCTTTTTTTGTCAGCAACTTAATCCATAGCATTATTTCATTTTTTAATTATTATTTCTAAATGTTTCGTGATACTTTTAGTGTCTTGTTCATTGTTTATGTGGCTGTTTTTAGTGTTTTACAGTGTACTCTGAGCTCCAATGTTTTTCCAATGTAAAGTACAAATGGCAACTAAACTAAACTAAACTGAACTAAACTAAAGAGTTAGTTTAGTTAGTTTAGTTTAGTTTTAGTTTAGTCTTTATTTGGAGGGACAATGTACAGAGACATTAAGCTCATAAAAAACAGAGATGTTCCGCACCAGATTATAGCTAAATAGCTAGTTTCCATCTGCAGTCCCTGATTTACAAGAATAAATAGTACAGAGCAAACAACAAAAGATTTAGTAAGAACAATTCACAAATTCCACTCTGACTCAAGGACTCACTCACACAGCATCACACATGAACAGAAAAAAGTATTTACAACATTTGTCTTATAGAATATACATGATATAGAATATTTACCTTTCACTATTAAAACAGTCCATAAGCCACTTGTCTCAGTTACATATACAAATATATATTTACATACTATACACATACAGACTTCCACTGTGTGTGGAACTAGAAAGCAAGAAAGTGCTACATTGGGCTTATTTGAGGAGAAGCAGATATCTGTCAGTGCTGACAAGTCTGAGCGCTCCATAACCACTTTTTAAGTTCTACAGAGAACGTTGAATAGTTTGTTTGACTTTTCAGTTCAGTGGGAAGATTGTTCCATTCTTTTATTGCGTTATAAGAGAAGGCTGTTTGTGCAAATGTAGTTTTACGTTTTGGTATGGTACACTGGCCCCTGGTGGAGGCCCGAGTGGCTCTGGAGGTCACTCCTGATGTGAATTGAACAAAGTGCTTAAGAGGTGCAGGTGCAGAGTTATTTAAAATTCTGTATGCCATTCGGATAGCAGCAAATCTCTGTATATTTTCGAAGTTTAGTAATCTGTATTTTTGCAGAATATGGCAATGGTGATGCTGTCGTGGTTTCCGGTCTAGGATTTTTAAGGCTTGTTTATGCAGTGATTCTAGCGGCCTTCGAGTGGTTTTGCTTGCCTGGGACCAGCATGTTATACAGTAATAAAACCGAGACATGATCATAGCATTGAAATATGTTTGAGATGCTTCCAGTGTTAATGCGTTTCTGATACTTTTAAAGGTTTTTATGTTGTATTTGAGGCTTTGGCACATCTGTTTAATATGTTTTTGAAAGGTGAGAGTGGAATCTAAAGTGACACCTAAATAACGGAACTCTGTAACGTTTTGTACTGTTTCTCCATTCACAATGACATTGGGGAAAGATGATTTTTTGCATTTGTTGACAAAATACATAGCTGCGGTTTTCTTTACATTTAAAGTGAGACAAGACTCCTGTAGCCACCTTGCTACTTTCTCCAAAGCCGCTGTAAGTTTAGCAGCTACCTGTTCTGCATCCTTCCCCCATGTATAAACGACCGTATCATCAGCATACATTTGGATATTTACATCCTCACACACAGATGGCAGGTCATTTATATATAGGGAAAAAAGAAGTGGGCCAATGTTTGAACCTTGTGGTACTCCAATGTCAGAAGCTATAGTATGAGATGTGGTATTATTGATGCGTACACACTGAGAGCGATCTGATAAGTAGGATTGAAGCCAGGCCAGAATGTCCATGGACAATTTATATTTAGTTAGTTTTGATATTAGTATTGGGTGGCTAACGGTGTCAAATGCCTTGCGGAGATCTAGGAAGATTGCTCCCACAACCCCTCCATTGTCCAGATTTAATTTTATTGTTTCGATGAGCAGGCAGCAAGCAGTTTCAGTCGAGTGATTCGCTCGGAACCCAAACTGCATGGGATGTAATAGGCCTTCTGCCTCCAGATGTTGAGTGAGTTGCTCTACTACCACTTTTTCAAGGGCCTTTGATATGACAGGGAGAATACTGATTGGCCTGTAGTTGTTGATGTCTTGTTTATCTCCTGCTTTATGGATTGGAGTGACAATGGCTGTTTTCAATGCATTAGGGAAGGTGTTTTCAACAATAGATTGATTGATCAGTGTTGTTATTGGGGCAGTTAGGATGTCTTTGTATGTTTTTAAAAAGAGTGTATCCAATCCATGTATATCCTTAGACCGGGAGCTCGATAGTAAGGAGAGAATTTTATTTACTTTTGATTCACTTGTTAATTCTAGGCTCAATTCGTTTTGAGTGTTTATAACGATTTCATTGCTCAATGCTTGTGAAGATTTCTTATTAAATATTTGTGCGGACTGGATAAAATTATTATTGAATTGATTACCGATTTCAAAGTTGTCTGAAATAGAAGTGCCATTTATGTTTAGGATTATGGTTTCCTTCCTTGTTTGTCCTCTTCCTATAATTTTATCGATACTTTTCCAAAGTTGTCTGGTGTTTCCTTTTGGCTTTAATTATTTCGAGATAAAAAGTCAGCTTTGGCCTTCCGGAGCTGGATCGTAACCTTATTTCTTAGGCTTTTAAAAATACTTCGGTCAGTGTTTAACCCTGTTTTAATGGCTTTTTTAAGGGCTGAATCCCTTTTTTTCATTAGGGTCCAGATTTGCTCGTTTAGCCACGGTACTTTGACCTTTGTACTTTGCTTGCGTGGCTGTATTATAGTATATTTAGAGATAATTTGTTTAATTGTCAACATAATGTCACCACAGGCCTGATCAGTGTTTACCCAATTTACTATTGTACTCCATGGGATATTCTTAAGTTCGTTTTCTAGTGGTTGTTGACTTTTTTTAGGAATATAGGGTGAAAAATTTTGACTGTGTGTATTGTTTTGGTCCTTGTGTCTAGATTTTGACAGCTTCCGTGCGATCAGTGTTATGTTATGATCTGATAAACCTGTTAGTAGGTTGTAGGTTTTAGTGATGCGATCCGGTTTTGTAGTGAAGATCAGATCCAGTAGGGTTCTGGAGGAACTGGTTATCCTGGTGGGACGACTCATCATTTGTGTCATGTGGAGGTTATTTGCAATATCTTTAAGTTTCTTTCTGCGTGTCTTATTTATCCAATCTAAATTAAAGTCCCCCATTACAATTAATTCTTTGGAACTGTAAGGTTTGAGAGTATCTAACAAATGAACTGTAGAAAGTGTCTTTGGCTGTGGGGTCGATAAACTACAATTATATTAAATGACATTTCTGGTGATAGTGTAATTTTGATTCCAACACACTCAAGATTGTTCTCAAGGAGGGTAATTTGTTCACTTTTAATGTCTTCTCTTACATATATCATTACACCCCACCTCTCCCACTGGATCTGTCCTTTCTAAAAATCTTAAACCCTGGGACATTAAATAAAGCAGAGGGAGTTGTTGGTGTCAGCCAGGTCTCTGTTAGGCAGAGGTAGTCCAGGTTAGAGTCTGACAGTAGTAGCTGGATTTGTTCAGTTTTTTGGACAATGCTTCTTATGTTGAGATGCCCTCCGAAAATCCCCTTTGGTTTTAATTTTTGGTCCCAAAGTATTTTCGCATGATTTACAGTTTGAAAGATTTTAGATGCTTGTTGTTTGGGGACAGCTACATTGTTTGTAATGGCATGTCTTTGGTGTTTGGGAATAGTCTTACCAGCATTGCTTGGTTTGCGCTGGTATTCGTTGCCATTTCTCATCTTGGCATCTAATCGGCTGTTGATGTCTGACTGCTGGGCATCAGACTCGTGTCGTAGTCCAGGTAGATGACTTCGGATGTCGTCGATGGTTTGGACTGAGTGTTGAACACGCGTAACCCCCGCCGCCGGACCGTGTACACTTTCAGGAGTATTCCACATCCAACTATGGAAAACCCCGGTTCCACGGGCATCCGCAGAGACGACAGTACCTCCGGAGCTTCTCGCCGAATTCGGGTGTTTTCGTGGTGTAGCTAGCATACGCGGTGCGTCCCGGAGTGTCACGCCGTTCCAGGTTCCGCATGGCTCCGTGCTGTTGACCGCAGTGGTCATCGGTACCGCCATAGCGCTCGCCGGAGAGATGGAAACATTCAGGTGAGTTTGTTGCTCAAGTGTGTAGTATGGTGTAAGTGAGCGTACCTGTAAGTTACCGGCGGTGCTCCTGCTGTTAGCGGTGTTGACGTAGGGTCCCTCCATTGGTAAGATGTTGTTGATCGGTCCGGGACACTGGTGAATATCGCCGGATAGCAAGAGACAGATGGCGATGACAAATGCAAGGCTTTGTTGTGGTTTAAGTACGGTTTTAGTGCCTCTTATTGCTTTATTGTAGAGGTACGGGTGGATGAAGGTGGCAGCCAAGGCGCCCCTCCCGAATCCAAAGTGTTTGTTTACTTGGTTCCTTGACTCGAGCATATTTGATGGCTTGCTGTAGTTATTGATGTAGCGGCTATCATCCAGAAGGCAGGGTTGGCTGGCGTCATTAAAATTAGTATTATTTAAAAGCAGTACATATAAAAGCAGCGCTGCAACTACACCTGCCGTACCGGGCGGCGCCATCTTGCCCAGTTATGATATCAATGAAATGAGAGAGGCCTATACCTTTAAAATGTTTGCTGCTATCAAGAAATTTTGCCACATATCTTTCTTCTAGACTTTTGTGACGTTTGGACTCTATTTTACACAATAAAATACACATTTCTCTACAGCCTCGCTAAAAGCAAAGTGGGGCGTATCAGAGCGAGACACTATGCTTTCAGTTTGATCTTCAACTGAATAAATGATTATGAGCTTGTGAAATAAAATGGACCAAAACCGTGCAAGCGTGGTTCAATAACCCGTTGTGATGGTAAAGGCCACATTCACTACAAGCCTGTGATCGAATAACCATCAATCTGAGCTATTTTGACATCGTTAATCCACATTTTTCTTAAGCGAGATTGTGGTCTAGGCCTAGTTCATTTGTCAAATAAGTCCTTTGCGTTTTATTTGCTGGTACCACTTCATAATACACCTTAATTTGCCATAAACAAGACATTCAACAGATTTATTTAGAATGATTCAGGCTTAGTAACTACTTAATTAAAAGATTAGGTCAATTTAAGCACTTACCAAGCCTGAATCGTTCATAATTAACAACTTGTTCACATTAATTTAGTCTTTCATTCTTTATTAAAGCTATTAATAGATAAAAAGTGTTAACTACTTGCATCCTGCACTGTTTATCACAAGCCAATTAACTAATTTATTCATCAGAAATGCAAGAAAATAGATGGACGTTCACTCTCTGAAAGCATCTATGTTATATTTCCGTTCACTTCACATTGAAATAATGCATCCGTTGCTGCGACTGTGTGCCTTCTTTGCGTATGCATGAATCAGTGTGGCTTCGGTAAACAAAAGTGTGTGAGAGCAGACCGAGGAGGTGACACAACTGAAGAGCGAGACTGCGGAGATGAAGTGTCTCAAATACCAAACCGAAAATCACAAAAACAGCTCAGAGGAGTCTGCTGACGTCAACCAGGAGTGATCTGAATACAGAGGCGGCAGAAGAGCGGAGAAAGTAAAAAAGAAAGTGCAAAAAAGCAAATTACCACTGCCAGATCTCGTCCAATCTCGGAAACTAAGCAGGGCTGGCTGGGCATGCTGTCATTAAGCAAGACACTTCACCTTCCACTTTGAATATGGTGTGCGGTGTCACGTCAGCACAACGACTGAAACTGCAACTGGAGAACACTGCAACATTATAAATTAAAGATATTTCGCCTCTTTTTTTGGTGATGTTTTTAGGTTGCTCATTTTACTTCCTGGTTGTAAATGATGGCATCACGATGGGAAATGACCTTGCAACCGCACTGGGATTAAACTCTAATAATAATCTCATGTCATAGATTTTTTTTTTTTAATTGGCAAATAAAAATACGTGAACAGCTTTATTTTGTTGAAGTAATGTTTAAAGGTCAAAAATGTGTTCAATGTTGTGTAAATTATGCATAACCTTTGGATGGAATGAGTCTGCCCAGTGTGATGTCATTTATTTGTTTTCCCTTCCTGTTATTTTTCCACTTTTCTTCACAAACAGCCACTTAATTGGTGTAAAACTAAATACAAAAAATAAAGTTAAAATTTGAAAATCCTAAAAACCCGTCGTGGCACTTTAAAGGTGCTCTACCTCTACCTCCTTTTTATTGTCTTAAAAACATGAAAAGCTAGTTCATATTAAACTCTTTTCAGCTCTCCAAAGTTATGTGTCACGTTCCTAATGTATTCTAACGCAGTGGTTCTCAAACTAGGGGTCGAGACCCCAATGAGGGTCGCGAAATGATTTCCGGGGGTCCCCAGATGATGGAGAAAAACTGATACAATAGTGTTAAACAATGCTTGACACCTTCAAATGCAGTGGTGAATGTAGATTCCTATTTGTTGGCCAATCAAAGTCATTTTTCTTGGTCTATATTGTCCAAATAAAATCAAACATTAGATATAAGGCTAATTTATCACTTTGGGTGTCGCTGTTTTTTTCTGTTTGGGGGTCACCAATGTGAACTATTTTGATTTTCAGGGTCGTGACTGAAAAAGTTTGAGAATCACTGCTCTAACGTATAATGTATAATGTATAATCACAGCAAAGTCAGCGCACTTCCTGGTTTGCGGAGGATTAAAACACATTTATAACCAGAAGCGGCCAGCACACAGCGGTCTTAAATGCATCTGCACCGGGGCAAAGCAAATTTTGTGCACTTTAAGCCTCTTTAAGCCTCACCGATAACCGAGTAAACTTCTTCAAACTCCGTACTCATGTAACTGTAAATGACTTCTCTACAATTCCCACTTCCCACCTGTTCAATATGCAAGCTCCTCACTTGCACTGCAGTCGGTTTGAAGCGTTAACTCTCCATCTCTTTCTCCGTCTCCAGGACAGACGCTCATTTCCACGTGTCAGATTTAATTTCCCACACTGCCGATCTCTTCACCTTTGCCTCTGCTCTCGCTGTTTTCTTTTTCCCTCCCCCCTCTCGCTCTCTTTCTCTCTCTGGATCTCTCCCACGTTTCTTCCTCCTCCCCGTCTCTCCTTTCGCTCTATTGGCGCAGACCTATCCAATGACCTGTCTGCTACAATCAGTCCCACTACACATCAATATCTAATATCCATAGCGGCCGGGAGTTTAACATGAATGAGAAAGCTACAGGCAATTTGCAGTTGTAATTAGAGGAACACAAAGGGGACTGTATCTGATGGCGGGCTGGAGTCTGTGACAGGAGGAAGGTGGTCACTCAGGTCAGCCAAATTAACGGTCTATTAAAGACGAGAATGAACCTGAGATGAAAAGAAGAAATAAAGATTACAATGAGGTGTTTTCAGCGTTTTATTACATCGACAAGACCTAATAGACTTTTACAAATTCATTTACCTAATCATCATTTCAAGGTGTAACTTTTATAGTCGGGGTCTGACACCTGCTTGTCTCCGGTGGAATGTTATTGCTTTCCCTAGAATGTTCCACAGTATGGCATTAAACGTATCTGTCTTGCATTTAATCGATAAAAGTTTCTGTTGCCGTGAAAAACACTAGCATTCTTAATGTGAGCGACCTCTCTGCAGATCTGACCTGTAACTTCGTCTGGCGGTGTCACCTGCTTATTTAATGCCATACCGTGGAACATTCTGAACAAAACTTTGGAGACAAGGCGGTAGCGAACCCTCCATCAGTGCGGTTACATGTAGTGAACTCTCCATCAGTGCGGTTACATGTAGTGAACCCCCCATCAGTGTGAACCCTCCATCAGTGCGGTTACATGTAGTGAACTCTCCATCAGTGCGGTTACATGTAGTGAACCCCCCATCAGTGTGAACCCCCCATCAGTGCGGTTACATGTAGTGAACCCTCCATCAGTGCGGTTACATGTAGTGAACCCTCCATCAGTGCGGTTACATGTAGTGAACCCTCCATCAGTGCGGTTACATGTAGTGAACCCTCCATCAGTGCGGTTACATGTAGTGAACCCTCCATCAGTGCGGTTACATGTAGTGAACCCTCCATCAGTGCGGTTACATGTAGTGAACCCTCCATCAGTGTGGTTACATGTAGTGAACCCTCCATCAGTTCGGTTACATGTAGTGAACCCTCCATCAGTGTGGTTACATGTAGTGAACCCTCCATCAGTGCGGTTACATGTAGTGAACCCTCCATCAGTGTGGTTACATGTAGTGAACCCCCCATCAGTGTGAACCCCCCATCAGTGCGGTTACATGTAGTGAACCCTCCATCAGTGCGGTTACATGTAGTGAACCCTCCATCAGTGCGGTTACATGTAGTGAACCCTCCATCAGTTCGGTTACATGTAGTGAACCCTCCATCAGTGTGGTTACATGTAGTGAACCCTCCATCAGTGCGGTTACATGTAGTGAACCCCCCATCAGTTCGGTTACATGTAGTGAACCCTCCATCAGTGCGGTTACATGTAGTGAACCCTCCATCAGTGTGGTTACATGTAGTGAACCCCCCATCAGTGTGAACCCCCCATCAGTGCGGTTACATGTAGTGAACCCTCCATCAGTGCGGTTACATGTAGTGAACCCTCCATCAGTGCGGTTACATGTAGTGAACCCTCCATCAGTGTGGTTACATGTAGTGAACCCTCCATCAGTGTGGTTACATGTAGTGAACCCTCCATCAGTGCGGTTACATGTAGTGAACCCCCCATCAGTGCGGTTACATGTAGTGAACCCCCCATCAGTGTGGTTACATGTAGTGAACCCCCCATCAGTGTGAACCCCCCATCAGTGCGGTTACATGTAGTGAACCCTCCATCAGTGCGGTTACATGTAGTGAACCCTCCATCAGTGCGGTTACATGTAGTGAACCCCCCATCAGTGTGGTTACATGTAGTGAACCCTCCATCAGTGCGGTTACATGTAGTGAACCCCCCATCAGTGCGGTTACATGTAGTGAACCCTCCATCAGTGCGGTTACATGTAGTGAACCCTCCATCAGTGCGGTTACATGTAGTGAACCCCCCATCAGTGCGGTTACATGTAGTGAACCCCCCATCAGTGCGGTTACATGTAGTGAACCCTCCATCAGTGCGGTTATATGTAGTGAACCCTCCATCAGTGCGGTTACATGTAGTGCTCATTTAAGAAGGATATTCCCACCGATAGTTGGAAACTGTGCTCCCCTGGTCCCCCTCTATTCACCTTATTCTGGAAGTTGCCGTACGCGCCGCCATCTTGTTTCCGTTGTAGTTAACACGGGTCAGACGAGCTCAACAGAAAATAAGTTCTACATGAACTAAAAAGACGTTTTCAGACTCCAGGAAATCGGTGCATTGTTGACTTGTTGTTGCTCGTGTTCATTAAACATTTTAGACAAATCAACCTACTTTATGTAACATTTTAGCGGCGAGACTTTTCCCTCGTTCGTCATGAGCTTTAACGGAGTTCTCGTCAAACGGAAGTGCGTTTACAACAAAAGTGCGTATCTGTGGAAAAAAGCGGCAAAAGTGGGCGGGGCAGAATAAGGTGAATAGCAATGAACGGGCTAAAGGCACTATTTAGCAAACCTTTCCCAAAGCCCAAATCTTAACCAAATGATCTGTTCCTAAACTTAACCCTAAACCTAACCTCACCCGGAGCGTGAAATTATATTTTGTGAAACCCCGTTCTCTGGGTTTCTTGGAACAGTAGACGGGGATCAGGGAGATCCAAACGTCCTGGAACAGGAGTCTTGGCGCCGGACCCTATCGTACATGCTTTCAGTGATGGAAGAAATCAGAGCTCCAAGATAACCCACGCAGACAAAGGAGAACATGCAAACTGCACAGAATGGCCTCATCTGATCCGGGAATTGAAACCATGACCTGCTTGCAGTGAAATGCTAAATAAAAAAAAATTACATAAATGAAGAAAACGTGGCATTTCCTCAACAGTTTAAGGATTTTGTTGATCTTTGTCAAGATTAAGATTACAGGGTTTAATAAAGAAAGTGCAATTATTTTGTGTTGAAAAATGCTGTTTTATCATTATGTCAAAATCTTTATCTTGTGACAACACTTAAAGGTCCCATATTCTGCTATTTTGCCCTTTACACAGTCTATTCTAAGGGCTTTGTTGATAAAATTTTGCGTTGTGCAATATCCATAACATAACAGTTTCCAAAAAACACCCATTTCTTGGACTGGCCCCCCTCCTTGCAAAAGCAAACGGCTCACTCTGAGATCTGACCCCCCCGAACAGAGAGCAGCTGCCTCCCCCGCCCAACCCGCGCCCTCCCCCTCCCAACCCGTGACGAAGCCTAGAGCGGAGATGGTGCATGCGCCGTGTGCTCCGGTAAACAGCGATACACAAACACGGGAATAAACATTTTATCCGTCCTGACGGTGCGTCGTGCTGAGTCCTACGTCCTGGATCTGACCTGGAGTTTGACGTGCTCCAGGGCCTCGACGACGGACGTTGCCGTTTGGTAAATAACAAGCTAACTCTTCTGTCTGTCGTATCCATCGTGTAATTACTGTGTAGCATTAGCATTAGCTGTTTTTATTCTGCGGCTGCACGCTTCCTGGAGGCGTGGCTTAAACACCGCGTTCATCCTTGTGAAGCGCGTCATCTTAGTGAGGAGCCCCCGTCTGCTGCTCAGCCGAGGGGGAGGGAAAAGACAGTTCTCTAGCGAAAACATGAGGGAATCAATCAAAAAACCACTTTGGGCACAACATACGAGGCCCAAATAGCACTGTAGGAAGGTTAAAACCTCTGAAAAGTCGATTTTGCATGTTATGGCACCTTTAAGACTAAAGGAGGCCACATCTTGAAAATTAAACCGGTGTCCAGGTGCTCTTCAGAGCAGTGGGCAAAATAGATGATCAGGAAGAAAAGAGAGAAATTCAATGCATGTCTGGTCTTACTTACAAAGTTAAATGTATTTTGTTTATTAACAAACATCAAACAATGTAAATGAGCCCAGTTTCATTGGTAGTCCTTTCATAAGTTGAAACAGTGTGTGAAAAACATGTTTTTAAAGGATTGCTGGAGAGATGTGCGTATTATAATATACCCCTGGGATGTTTTTGAAATGCAAATAATCTAGTTAAAAATTGGAAATATTTAGCTTTATTAAACAGCCTTCCCACGACTACACTTTTATTGTAATTTCATTCAAGCTGCAACTTGTAGGAATTAATATTTCATGACGATCTATTTACAAAGTACTTCCTGGCCTGTAGAGTCTGGCCCACTGTCTGTGAGTGTGAGCATCTGAATAATCTGCATAAAGTCTGTTCCTGTCACTCATGTTTCTGCTGGAGGCTCGTTTCACTGAACACTGTGGTTAAATCAAACTGACAGACGCAGCAACACGGGGCACAACTGTTTTATTCTCAATTCAAACCAAGAGAAAAAGGACACATTGAAAATACACCGGGTTATCGCTACATTTCAACTAACAGCGTCACAATATCTGATCAAAGCTGACGACAAACAAAAACGCCGCAGGTACAGAACTGGACTCTACTGCAGATAGGATCCATGACAGAGGTTTAGGGCCACAACGAAAGAATAGTTTTAATATTTTAACAGTGTGTGTTGAAATGTAACTGTCTCTGATTCTTGAAAGTTGACATTTATATAAACAAATACAGTATGTGCAAGATAAGCATCGCAGACTGACAGATAATAAAGGTTATGTTCTTTTATTTGAAAAAACTCCGTTATGACAGTGGCAGAATCATGGGCAGCACAACTGATGAAACATGTTTATTTGCTTTTTCTTTGGCCTAATTTTTTGTCCATGAAGCTATTGTTTTGCTCGACTGTGTACGGTCAAATGGAAACTGAAAGTAGTTTCTCTGTCGTTGCTCCGGCTGTGCAGAGCAGCTGGAGATTCTCGCCTCACAACAATTAATTTCCACACAAAACGCACTCCGAATCATCTTATTCAAGGATAGAAAGGTTGACTAGACTAGACTAGCTGTTAACTAAACACTTAGCAGACTTGTAAGCTTTTATATTTGTTATCAAACTGTAGCAGCTTTGTCATGTTTTAGTTGTGATTTGAGCTTTTACGGGAGAAAATGTCATCACTCGCCACTGACTCTCATGCGCTTTTGCCACCCACTGCTAAATTCAAATGCCACCTGCAGAACTATTACTACTATTAATAAACTTGAGAACAATTCCCAAAATATGTTTCTCCTTGCTGATTGTCTTCATTGATACTGAAGGCTCAAACAGATATTCTAACACCTTTACAACGGTTTTAATCTCTACTATATTTTAGGACTAACGTTGCTGTGTCACTTTCACAAACTAAACTAAACCCCGAACTAAATCCAAGACTAGATCGGGACTAAAACAGGAGCTAAACTGTGGATTTCAGGACTAAACTTGGCTCAAACAGGTCGGATAAGTGTGAACGCCTCCTGTGTTTATGCCTCGTCATGTTTAAGTGTGATGTAAACAGGAGCTGCATATTAGCACTAGCTACACTCTATGCATCACATCAGGTGTTGCTCTACTATAGTCCCTGTCAAACTAATAAATAATAAATAACATCAGCGGTCAAACTTGTAAGGTGTTTGTTTTTGATTATGCATTGTGTCCTGCAGACTGTTCACTATTTAACAATGCAAAACAGTGCTTTGTTAGTGATTTTATGGCCCTAAAACTTTATCAAACCCTACATAACAGAACAAAACAAAAGCTGAAAAAGAGTCGATCGAACAGTCATATGCACATGTCTCTTTCCCATGTTAATCTGCTTTCACTGTACACATTATTGAGCTACAAAACTGCCAAAGCTAAGTGTATTCACGTCAACACAAAGGAAAAACTACTACGATGCATACACACGAGAAACTAGCATTAGGGCTATGTACAGCTGGGGTCACTGGGAGATTTGTGGTTTAAAATGACAGCACAGCGACAATGACATGAGCGATGGAAAATACCATTCAGTTAAGAAATCCTTAGACAATGGCTGCACCAAAATGGCAAAAAAAATAATATTCACAAAATGTTTCCAAGTGTCTTCGTGTGAAATTGTACAAACATTTGGCTGATATTGACATACAAAACATCCATATACAACAGTAAAAAATAAATATTTCATGGCAGTCAATAAATAAAATAAATAAGGTTGTAATGAGTGGACCATAGTGAGTTTATAGACAAAGATAATTCCCCATCCAGATTTACATTAACAAATAGGAATATTGTGGCGAAATCCATTTTGGACATTTCTAAAAAGTAGAAAGTAAACGCAGTCACTGCATACCGCCATCATGTATTTGTTTTAAGAGTTATAATTATTTAAAACACCAACTATAGTAATATATAAACCTATGGTAAAAGTTTATATTGAAACTACAGTGGCCTGTATTTGAATAATGTTATCTATCAAAGTTTGTGGAGTATAAATGTCTCTTGTTGCCTCTTACTGATTAAAAAAGCACTGATTACAGTTTAAATATGGATACTATTATATGTTTATTGCAACACTACAAGTGTAATTTATTTTAATCTTTTTTCAGCTTGTTTTTAGAATATTGGAGCAGAAATTAGACTATGGAGGCCGTCATAGTTTCCCCTTTTAGTGGGGAACACACACTACTTGTTTATCATTTATATTATTTCATTAAATGATTTATACGGCGCAACATTTAAATAAAACATTCTATAAATATTTGTAACAATTTAATGGTAATTTAGTAAAGTACATTTCCACAATATTTCTATTGATCGATGTAGCCAATTAGCATTGAAATTCATGACAAATAAGTAATGTACTGTGTTAATGTCTGCATGCATGTTTCACTATTTACCATCTGCAGCTAGCATGTCCATGTGTTTCATCCTAAACCTAAATGTTTTCTGTGTCTAGATGTGGATTAGCGTGGTTAGCGCTGGAGCTAACTCAGTGGCCCTCTCCGCTGGGGGGCTTGGAGTCGTGATGCCCGCCCGCTGCGCCTCCTCCAGGCAGCCAGGGGGAGACGGAGTGCGAGGTGGTCTGCTTGGCCATGCTGTAATGACTGATCACTGTGTAGAAGCGCCCCCTGGAGTTAGCATCCTGCGCGGCGTAGTAGGCCTCGAGGGACGCCGGGATACACCGCTTGTGCTGAGGACGACAGAGAGACAAAGTAATTATGGTTGTACGCTCAAGTAAAAGCTATTTTGGCAGCGGGAGACGCCAAACGGATGCCACTTCTAATTTTTGTAAATAAATCTCGCCTTTGCAAGTAAGTGTTCAAACTTGCACATTCACAGCATCAAAATTTGGACCAAATGAGGACTAAACCATAACTAAACCTGCACAAGATCAAGACTAAACAAGGACTACAACAGAACCAAACCAAGTCCACAGAAGGACTAAAATGCTTTCAATTAGAGACTAAATAACGACAAGAATGAACACACACTAAGAGTTAAGTTTGATGATTCACCTGGCCCCCTAGCCCCGCCCACATCCCTGTACTCAGTTATTGCATTGTTGCATTTATTTGGAAAATGAAGAGTCCAACTGATACATGTCGGCTTCTAAAATGTCACTGCATTTTCAAAAATAAAAAATAAACCTACTTTTAGCGATGGTGAAATGTCACTATGAGGAGGCGGGGCTTAGCAGTTCCGCAGTTTCTATTATTAAGCCATTTTAGATAAATATTGTGGTTTACAATGACCAAAATGTAAAATGATAATCTCCAGCACCTGTAGTCCAATACTAAGAACCTGGAAAAAGCATAATGTGTCTACTTTATGTAATCAATCCAGAAAATCAATCAATATGACTTTACTTGCATCTCCATGGAGACACTGAAGGGCTATTTATCAATTTATTGGTTTATTTGAAAATGGACAGACACAAAAACACTGACTAAATTGCAAACAGCACCTTGATGCACGCGTCAGACTTGGGCTTTTAACACAGAGACGTGTACGTTCATGGACACAGGTGCACATTGAGGAGTTGAAAAGGCAATAATAATAGTTTGTTTGTTGTTTTCTTCTGCTTTTATTTATCAATTTAAAGGTGTTTGGTAGCAGTAGAGGACGTGCTGTTTCTGGAGATGTTTTTGCTTTGCCTTGAATGTTCAACAGCATGGAGTTAAACATCTCTATGGAGAGGCAGACTATTCCACACACACCAGTCACAGTTGAATATTCCAGGCAAAACAATAACATTTCCACTGAAACAAGCCGATGGCAGACCCTCCACTAAAAAAGTTACAAAGTGCACCTTTACATACATCAACAGAATAAAACACCTGAGGACAGCCAACCCAAACACTGATGAAAAGCCATAACCTTTGCCTGTAAACCCCGTCAAGTGTTTAAATTGCACTTTCTTGGCTTGATATCTGCTCATTACACAAACTGCTGACGAATTATGAACAGTATTGCTTGGACAGAAACAGCCTCTCGTCAAGGTCAGCGGCGCCTTATCACTGTTTTATATGTGGTTTTATTGGAGAAGGAGCTGCACAGGCGACTGCAGCGCTGTACAGTGGGTGGAAATCCTGAGGACAAATCAATACTTTTTCATTGCTCTCTTTGCAGAAGTGGTGGTTGGGATTAGAGCTTTTGAGCAGGAGCACAGCCTTGAAAAAGTACATTTTGCCTTTGTGCCTATGTAGCTGAATCCATGTTTTTCAATGTTTCACACTTACACCTGCGCACAGCTAATAATAGCCCTTACAGAAAGCACTTGAGCCCATGCAGAGAAAGGAGGTCTCAAAACGTTACCAAGAAAATGTATTCCACCTGAAAATATTAGATCCATCCATAGACAGACAGGACAAGGTGACCTCAGAGTAAGTGCTGTTGAGTTTGAAAGGCACAGAGGCCTGTAATTTAACTTGTAAAGTGGGAAACTCAAGTTACCTTGAAAGGTAGGCTAACTGTGAGTTAGCCATTACCTCCAACACAGTCTGTGTGGCGTAAGATTACAATCACAAGAGACACGATGGTACCAGTCTTTAGTTTTAGCACAAACCTGTTAATTGGAATTGTTAAGTGAAAAGACTCATTTATGCTCAGATCAATAAACAGATCCATGCTTTCAGTGTGTTTTTGCCATAGCTTCATTTATTTCTTTAAACTTCCAACTCTACTTTCAAAGCCATGTTCAGGTTAATAACCACTAGAAGGCGCTCACATTTAGTTAGAGAATTGACCTAAATCAAAAAAGTGCAACAAACAAACAACATCAGATAATTAGATCACATTTATTCGAAGAGAGTCATACAAACGAGATATTTATATCTTACGCAGCTTGTTCTAGTCCCTTTCTACAAAGTTTAGCTTCCACTGTTGTGCTGTGCTCACTGCTGCCCCCAGTGGTCAGCAAATGTACAGCTCCGTTGCTACGCATCCATAAGCTATGAGCGTACACATCGCACATGGATGAATGACGGACTGTTAAGGTGTAACTTATTCATCTTGCATTTATTCAATTTAAGGTTTTTATTGCAACAATAAAAACTGACAACAATCTACAGACAATATGTAAAGAATGCATCAAGAATGTGCTAAACTCTGTAAATGTCATGGTTGAGGTTCAAGTTTAGCACAAAACGTGAATTAATAATACAATTAACACAAAAAGGCAGAAATATCACTTTATACCCTTATACACCAGAAAAGTTGCTCTCTTTTTGATGTTATTTTTAATGATAGATATACTCAAAATCTAATTCAAATCTCCAAAACAACAATTGCAGTATTATACATTTTTTGATACATCGCACTTCTAAGTACATCTTAAATAGTATATTAACACAATCATTATAATTTATGCAGTTTATTTAACCTTAATCTCTTGACTAGAATTTATGGGATAAATTATCACTAACTCGTAAACTTCTGTTCTTTTCAATTGTGGTGGTGCATTTTTGTTGATTTGAATGTATTGCATGTGAGCACAATTGAAATGAACAATTAAATAAAATGCAATCCTAAGTGTTTTTACTGTTTAAATTCATACTCATTCACTATGAGCCATTTAGAATTATTCTCCATTCACAAAAAATAAAGGTTTATTGTTTATCAGATGTTAAGACACAGTTTCTATGTTTTTTGTCCACCTTGATTTAGTCAGTGAGATTACTTAATAAAGCTAAATAAACTTCTAATTGATCGTTTTCAATTCCAGACATGTTTTTTGTATGAAACTAATCGCACATGTCCCTAACCCTGCACTGAATCGTCTACGCTATTGAAATGGATGTAATAACGTGGCATCAATTCTTATTCAGAGATAATCGCTCTAATGTGCTATAATAACGTGAATACAAGAAAAGAACATGTGCAAAGAATAATATTAGAGTTGCACGAATCATTTAAAATCAATGGCTGCTTGTCTAATTGCACTGATTACCCCCAAAGTTTGGCAAAAGTAAAAGTAGAGCAGGTGTTTTTTGGTCCCCCACAGGAAAGGCTGTCTCCTGTTTTAGATGGTTGCGAGTGTGCAGGGAGACGCTGAAGGACGCGTTGCTCAAGGACACGGTGGCAGGTTTATTGTTTGCCATTACATGAGAATGACGCCCAGATGAGAAAGTGTTTTATGAAGGCTGCACGAGGCTCATTCTACCCTCGTTACAGCGAAGAATTGGAGGCTAAGTCAGTGAGATTTTGCCTTATAATTTATGGAGCTTTACTTGTATATTATTGAGCAAAACTGTGAAATATGTACGCTTAAAATGTCAATTAGGAGTGCAAAAAGAATCCCAGCTGAACGGGTGCAATTAGCAAACCACAAAAGCTGAAGAAACACAATGTATTCTGCAGAAAACAAAACACCCTGTCGCCAAATGACACGACATGTTCTGAAATGCATGTGATTCTTTTATTAGTTTATCAGTTCAGTCGTCTCTCAAATAGTACTGCTCTTAGATGTGTGTAAAATGTGCACTCTGAACTCTGAAATGTTTTATAGAAATATCCCTAAATTATACTGCAAAACTTGAATAATAAACGTATCAACTGTCGGGTCACTTTTTAAAAATATAGGATCTAAACTATTTATTGTACTTGTCAATAATATACCACTTAGTCTGCTATTTGTTCAAACTAAATCATGACATTTAAAGAAGGCCGCATTGATACCCTTTAATTTGTTTTATAAGAGAAAAAATATGGTGCCCTTGTTGAGAAGCGTTCAAATCATGTGGTTAGAGGTTTGGTCTGAAAGAGGCGTGAATCATTTTACTTGAACTAAGCAGGACATTTTTGATGTAAAGTACCTTGTTGTGAACATAATAAATCCATTATAATATATCAAAACCTACTGCCACTACTGCTTTACCGTGCATTTAATTTTGGTCTAATATTGACCAAACACATCTGAACATGTTAATCCTCATAATATTTACTTTCCCATTACTATAAAAGCAAGTTTTTTTCTGTAATGCGCATTCAAAAAGGCAAGAGAAACCAAGGCTTGGTTAAAATATAGCAGTCGTATACTACTTTAATGTCCCTGATCCCCATTTAAACTATGTAACTTTTCTGATGGAGTTTTCTATAGTGTTGCATCGAAATTCAAAGAGACAAGAAGATATCAGGCCAAGATCGCAGTGGAGAGAGGACTATTTTTGAGCTATTAAAGCACCTATACTTTTCTTCACAATCGATAAATGTAAGGCCATTCTGTAAAGCAAGCAAAAAAGCCTGTATCTTAATCTACAAAAAAAACAAAAAACTGTGCTTCAACTAAAAGGAGGTGTGACATTCAGTTGGTAGAAGCTTTCAAAATTTAAAATATCTCCATGATTCTGACCTAAAGGGCACAACAAAACCACAAACTGACAAGAGTACATGCAAAAACAACATGTATCCAAAGAAGAACAGTAAATTCCATATTTGTAAATGTAAAAAGGCAGATGAAACTCATCAGAATCAGAATTGGTTCAGTGATCAAAACTCACCAACATAGGAACTTTCTTTGGCGTAACGTGTAACATAAAATAATGAATAAAGTAGCAGCAAGATATATATAAAAAGGCACGCATCCAATTCATTATTTACTCCCAAAGCTCCAGCTAATTCACTAAATGTTCTTTTCTGCTGCGATCCATATTAATCTTTAAGTCGTTGATGATTCATTTACTGAACAGTGTCCAGATGACTATCTTTGAAACCCTCTATAATCATCTACACCAGTAGTTTTCAACCTTTTTTGTATTACCTTGTATATGAATCGCGGCACACTTTTGGGGTTTAAAAATGTGCAGCGTTTACTAATCAAACATTAACAAATCAGACTATCTAGTTTAAAAAAGAGGGTATATAATGAGGCAAATAATGTCTGTGCCACTGTCTGGTTCTTCAAATTTGGCAACAGTAATAGTTTTGTGCTGTTTTTTGGTGGAGAAGTTTCTTTGGACACTCCAAAACGGTAAATTAGTCAATTACATCCACATTTGTGAATCTGTGAACTCAAATTGGACATTTTTTCAAGGCACAAGTGACAAAACCTCAAGGCACACTAGTGTTACAAACATAGCCGCGGGAACTGGTGCAATAGGTAGCAATAGCACCCCCTGCTGGATGGTCAACTCAATGGGAACTTGTAAGCAGGCTCATTGCTGGTTTTGCCCTGAACAAAACTATATACTTTCCAGGTTTCCAGGTAGAGTCAGGATCAGCGTCTAATAATTTACTCTTTATGCCTTTTTTCTGGTGTATCTTGATCATTCTACAAACGTTACATGAGTCCTGACGCTATTTTTGGGTGAGTACCCTTAGTTGGCCCTAAATAAACGTACGTAACTGCACTGAAAAAACAAACTAATAAAAACTGCACCCCCTTCCAAAATTACGTTCCCGCGGCTATGGTTACATACCTTTAAGAGCATGATATCTGCTTTTATAATAAATACAGAATTGCAATAGGCACTTCCATCTCCTCTTGTCATAAAAACCCTTTATCCACAAGATAATAAACACAAGACAAATAGCTTGGTTACTTTGTTAAACCAGCTACACTCCTCTTTATTGACCCCGCAATCAAATTCAAAGACAAGTGTGTGTGCTTTTGTCCTTAAATCACATTAAGGAGGCAGTGCACTTGACAAGTATGTATTACCTTGTATATGAATCCATCTGGACAGGCGTGGTCGTAGGTGAAGGCTTTATAAACCACCAGGAAAACAATGCAGGCGAGGAAGGCCAGGGCAAGGATGATCAGTATGGTGACCTGCGAGGGACAAACATCGGTCAGTGCAACGTGAAGAGATGAACAGAGAGATGGATGAGATAACACGTGTCATTTTTCTCAAATATAATTAGAGCTGGGCGATACAGTGATAAACATCAAATCGTGAGCTCGTCCCTGTGACAATCTGCTATTTTTGTCAAACCGTTGTATCGTGATTCACTGTTTGTCTCTTTAATGCAGCTGTCTGTTCAAACACACTTTTTCTCCTGTTGTTTAGCCTCTGAAGCCTCTGAGCAGATGACTTTATTTACCTCTTATAGACGAGGGCTGCACAATGAAACCAAATCAACTCAAAATCGCAATTTTAATGGTTGCCATTTGCAAATCATAAAGGCTGCGATTTTTGAAGTGCAATAATTTCTTCCACAAACAACGAAATGTCTTGCTTTGATTTGAATAAAAACAGTTAAGTGAAAATTGCGCTAATAACTTTTTGCCATATCGCCCAGGCCTAGATATAATGTTCTGCGTGTCACACATAGTACAAGAGGAAGTGCTGAAATGTGAAAGTATTTAAGTGCACAATGGTTTGACTTCACATTTTAATAAAATGACTGATTCCCATGTTGGTTTGGTGCGAAAAACAACAGTTGAAATTGACAACAAGTCGTTCTGAGATGAAAAACAAAATCCATCTGTTTATGTCATCAATAAGCGACATAAACAGGGGAACAACAAAATAAAGGCGTTACCAGGTATTATCGTTTGCCTTATCAAAATAAACTACACACAATTTATATGGATTTTGGTCCTTGTTTACAATATGGTTGCTAGGTAACAGTTATGGAATGAATCACGTCCAACAGGAAGTAACATTTTAAACGTTATCCAAACTGTCAAACTGGAGAAAGACATTGTTTTTTGTAAGATCTTAAATATAATGATGTTCACTATGTTTTTGTGAAATGTGTAGTCTAACCTGACATATGCAACTTTAAGACAATATTTAAGAATGTGCTACAAATTGCATCTAGTTTTTCTTTTATTTCCTGGTTGAACATGAGCAGCAGATGTGAAAAGCACAGAGCAAATTCAATTTTTTTTACCTTAACCATACACTGCAAATAATGAAGTTCTAGTTGAGTTAAAATGTCTTGATTTCAGGATATTAATCTGAATTTCAGACGTTTTGACTCGTTAAGATCAGTGGAGACGATTTATTTAATGGAACTAGATTATTTGACTTGTTTCAAACAGTTTCTGACTTGTTTCAATACATTATTTCTTACTTCAATCCAAATTATGTCAGTGGGTTAAGATAATTTTACTTACCCCACTGACGAATAATAATCTTATTTAAAGCAAAACTATCGTATGATCATCAGAAATACCTTGAAACCAGTGAAATATTCTGCATCACATCAGCAATTAAATCTCATCGAGTCAAATCTACTCAAATCCAGATCAAAATGATAAATTCAAGCCATTTTAAGCTTGGATAGTGTGTAGAAAAGACAAGGACCAATCATTGTCAATAATTGTTTGACACAGAAAAATACATTACCACTAGGGCTGTAGTCGACTAAGGACATTCTTGGTCGACTAAAGACCAGCGTTATCGACCGATTCGTCGACTAAAAGGGGGTGTGGCAAAAATATATCAAAACTGTAAAGTATTTCCATGTATCTAAACCAAACTGCACTCAAAAGAATAACATCATGCAAATACAACTACAGAAAAGTACTAGGAGACAGTGTATTTATACGTTAAGACTCCAAAATCTTCAATCTTCTCGTTTTTGCTACATAAATAAATAATAATTTAACATCTCATAAAATCTTGGTCAACTTAGATACCATCGACCGACTAATCGACTAAAAGACTACAGCCCTAATTACCACACCACCTTTATAATATTAAATTAATGTTTCAACTATCCGAAAAACATGTAACTTGTGAGTGAATCATTCCTGAACTGTGTGTATTTCTGACCCAGTAGGATTTTTTTTTTAACTTGCTCTGCGCTATTTCCTGTCATTTTCAACTTTTACTTTTCAATTTTTCTTCACTTTGCAAACTAAGATAAATATTGACCACAGCTGCTATCCCAGCAAATGAAGAAATAATTATAAAACCATGCGCAAACCTGCCATCTGCACTTTAAATAAAAAACACATTTTTGAGGCTTAATCATAACATAAACAACAGGAATGGATGACACATGGTATAATATAACAAGGGATAATGACATTTTGGTCTCTGTGTCCATATTACCAAGAAAATAGAAACCATGTGACCAGTATTTACAGTCTCCCAGGGTCAGAATAATATTATGATAAAAATAAAAGAAAAAGAAGAATGACTGCAAAAATACTGTGCAGTAAAGTGCTACCAGAAAAAGTATTCCCACATTTTCACACAAACCACATCAAAATTGCTACTAATTCTGCACTAGACGAGGACAGAACTAAGGACTAACATAAAAAATAGATGCATTTCTGTAAGAGGAGTTAATTTATGGAACAATTTGGAGGAAATATTAAAAGACTCTAAAAGTATTTACACTTTTAAAACAAAATTTAGATCCAATGTAATAAAAAAAATATCAAGAAATCGAAAGAATGAGTGTGTGAGTGCGTTTGTGCAGCTCAGTAACTGTTTGTGTCTGTTTATATTATACATGTTTATGTTTATAAAAAGTGTTATATGTGCCTGTGTTTATAGATTTCTATTATGTTCATCTGTTGCTCTGTGGCACGTCATACTTTAAGTCAGGCATGTCCAAACTCAGGCCCGGGGGCCAAATGCAGCCCTCAGACCAATTTTTCTTGGCCCTTAGGCTTCCTGGTGAACTGGCCCACATTGTCCTGATAAGTACTATTTACAGCACATTTCAGATTTTCTACAATTCCAACCTAAATAACTAACATTTTGGTGCAATACAGACCTGATATTAAGGCAATGAGACTGAATGTAGATGTGGTGGTGCTTAAAACATCAGATAAATGCTGCTTTTTTTAACGTTTCACGATTGATTTGTGGCCCTCCGCTTGGTCTATATTTCAATATGTGGCCCTCGATGGAAAAAGTTTGGACACCCCTGCTTTAAGTCATTAGTGTTTGGCAAAATAAGTGTTAAACTTCAGCCTAAACCCTTTCGGTCTGTAAAATGCTTTATTCTTATGTTATTGCTTTTTTGTTTTTGTTTTTGTATTTCTATGGAGCGAAGAAAAATAAACTAACTTACTAACTAGAACAGGACCAAACCAAACCAAACACGTGCCAACTGTGTGAATTCTGACAGTTTCTCATAATACGTATAATGGTATTTGTTGGTGGTGTGATGTCGATGGGTGCAGAAGCGTCATAAATGTGTTCTAAATGGCAGTGGAGTCAGTGTTTGGGGTCAGTCTGTGCTCAAGGCCAGTTGTTCCTGTGACCGAGGAGGAGACGGATGACTTTGACACCGTTAACGCGCCGCTTTGTTTCCCCTGAGCGGCTCCTTCAGATAAACATAAGACATCACTGACACACGGGGAGAGATACGGTGGCCTGGAGGGACGGTTTTATAAGCACATTTGTCTATGCATCTGGGGATTTTTGAGTCCACACAAAAAGTTTATTCAGATGTGGAGTTAGAGCAAGAATAAAGACGCAGTATTTGTACTTTTAGTGATTTGCTGCAGCCTGGAAGGTCAAAAATATCACCTGATTTATTTATTTTTTGTGAATGGAGAATAGAGATTGTAGACTCTAAATGGCTCCTAGTGAATGTGTATGAATTTAAACAGTACACGGCAAATAATGAAGTTCTAGATGAGTTAAAATGTCTTGATTTGAGGATATTAATCTGAATTTCAGACTTTTTGACTCGTTAAGATCAGTGGAGACAATTTATTTGATGGAACTAGATTTTTTCACTTGTTTCAAACCATTTCTGACTTGTTTCAATACATTATTTCTTATTTCAGTCCAAATTATCTGTCAGTGGGTTAAGATCATTTTACTTACTCCACTGACAAATGCATTTTCTTATTTTAAGCAAAATTATCGTAGGATCAGTCAGAAACACCTTGAAACCAGTGAAATATTCTGCATCACATCAACAATTAAATCTCATCGAGTCAAAACTTCTCAAATCCAGATCAAAATGATAAATTCAAGCCATTTTAAGCTTGGATAGATTTACATTTCTTGCTGTGTAAAAACAATAAATCAGTAGAAAAATCTGTTCACATTAAGATTGCATTTTATTTAATTGTTCATTTCAATTGTGCTCACATGCAATACATTCAAATCAACAAAAATGCACCACCACAATTGAAAAGAATAGAATTTTACGAGTTAGTGATCATTTTCCCCATAAATTCTAGTCAAGAGATTAAATCAGTTGTACATCAAGTGCGTTAAAGTGCGTGTGACAGGTTTTTATTATTTTCTAATTTTGACTTTATTCAGTGTATTAATGCCTCTTGTAAATATAAATTATAGTTTTACACCAATCCGGTCACTGTTTGTGGAGAAAAGTTGAAAGATCTGTTGAAAATCAGAGGAAGTAAAGAATCGATGACATCACACTGGGGAGACAGAGGTTATGCATAATTTACACAAAAGAAACTACTTTTTGACCATTTTTAAACATTAATTCAACAAAATAAATGTAACAATTATTTTTCTTTGTCAAATGAAAAAATCTGTGACATTAGAGGAGTTCTGGCCCAGTGTACAGTGTGGTTGCTATGGTAATTTCCTAGTGTGATGTCATACTTTACAACCAGGAAGTAAAATTTAAAACCCAAAAAAATAGCTAAATGGGGTAAAATTTGTAAAGATTTAGTAGAAATTTGAAAATATTTATCTTTTATCTGCATTTTAGTTAAATGTGTATTTCAACCTGTCATAGGCCCTTTAAATTCATTATCAACCAAATAATTTTAACAAACAAAGTGTCTTCTTTTTTAACATTTAAATGTAATAATACCACTGTCTTTGTTGTATAAAAAAAAAAAAAGCCTAATTTCTCGTTCAAAGTGAGCACATTACTAAGGTTCGAGACAGTAATTTGGACCAAAAAAAACACAAAAACAACAACAAAACACCATGTCCCTGTAAGTATCAGACATTTTCCAAACACCAGCTCTCATTGATCCACAACCAGCGAAACCAATCAGTTTGTCATTTACTGCATTTCCTCCTGTTTCCCTCGTCATCTCCTTCTCTCTCTCGCTCTCTTCCACTCCGAGGTTACAAACAAATTGAATCATTTCCCTTGTGAATTACATTTTGTCACGTAACTGGCAGCCTGAGGTCATGAAGCGTAACAGATTAGGCCGTTCAAATAAGCATCGCAAACAAAAACACTATTTGAATTTTGAACCAAACTAAATGTTGCAATTTGATCCACATTTGCACGGCCGAGCTAAGTCTGCGATAGTGTGAATAATGGTAAATAATGTCGAACGGATTTGATTTGATGAGGTAATAAATGTATTTCTTGGACAAATGTAGGCGGTTGTGTGTAAGTTTGATGGATTCATTTTCCAGGCCTAATTTGTCACAAGTTGATTACCATATAAAAGGATTTGTTTCCGTCTACTTTCTACTCGTGGCCTGATTGGGTTTCTCCGAGAAAAAAAGCATTTAATTAGAATTATGCAAATGAAATGTGAAGGATAGCTCTGCGTGAAATGGTGCTGTCTGTCACACTCTGTACAATAGGATTCTCCAGTTTGTGTTTTTACAGCAAGATTTACAGATGAGAAGTATCATCTATGTAGTACAAGCAGGAGTAGAAGTAGTGGTAGTGGTAGTGGTAGTAGTGGTAGTGGTAATTGTTGTTGTTGTAGTAGTAGTTGTAGTAGTAGTAATTGTAATAGTGGTAGCAGTTGCAGTTGTTGTTGTAGTTGTAGTAGTAGTTGTTGTTGTAGTAGTAGTAATTGTAATAGTAGTAGTAGTAGTTGCAGTTGTTGTTGTAGTTGTAGTAACAGTTGCAGTTGTTGTAGTTGTAGTAGTAGTAGTAGTAGTAGTAGTAATAGTTGTTGTTGTTGTTGTAGTAGTGGTAGTTGTAGTAGTTTTAGTAGTAGTTGCAGTTGTTGTTGTAGTAGTTGTTGTTGTAGTAGTAATAGTTGTTGTTGTTGTTGTAGTAGTGGTAGTTGTAGTAGTTTTAGTAGTAGTTGCAGTTGTTGTAGTAGTAGTTGTTGTTGTTGTAGTAGTTGTTGTAGTAAGTAGTAGTAATAGTAGTAGTTGTTGTTACTGTAGTAGTAGTAGCCTTGTAGTAATGGTAGTAGTAGTAGTTGTTGTTACTGTAGTAGTAGTAGCCTTGTAGTAATGGTAGTAGTAGTAGTTGTTGTTGTAGTAGTAGTTGTTGTTGTAGTAGTTGTTGTAGTAAGTAGTAGTAATAGTAGTAGTTGTTGTTACTGTAGTAGTAGTAGCCTTGTAGTAATGGTAGTAGTAGTAGTTGGTGTAGTAGTAGTAGCCTTGTAGTAAGTAGTAGTAATAGTAGTAGTTGTTGTTACTGTAGTAGTAGTAGCCTTGTAGTAATGGTAGTAGTAGTAGTTGTTGTTGTAGTAGTTGTTGTAGTAAGTAGTAGTAATAGTAGTAGTTGTTGTTACTGTAGTAGTAGTAGCCTTGTAGTAATGGTAATAGTAGTAGTTGTTGTTACTGTAGTAGTAGTAGCCTTGTAGTAATGGTAGTAGTAGTAGTTGGTGTAGTAGTAGCAGCAGTAGCTCAGTTGGCAGAGATTGTCTTCTGATCTGAAGGTTCGAATCCCGCTCCAGACATAAACATCCTCGGTTGAGCGGTCCCACAGGTCGGCGGTGCAATTGCTCCCGCAGGTGAATGCTGCCGTTGTGTCCTTGGGCAAGACACTTAACCCGCCTCGCCCCCAGTGTCTGCGTACTCTAGTGTGTGAATGGGTGAGTGAATGGTTCCTTGATGCAAAGCGCTTTGAGTGCCTCGAAGGTGGAAAAGCGCTATATAAATATGTAACCGTAGTAGTAGCAGTAGTAGTAGTTGTAGCTGTAGTAGTAGTAGTAGCAGTAGTAGTAGTTGTAGTAGTAGTAGTAGTAGCAGTAGTAGTAGCAGTAGTAGTAGTAGTAGTTGTAGTACTAGTAGTAATAGTACTGCGTGGTACAGCCATTTGTGGTCACGTACCATACAGGGACAGGCAGTTTTCAACCCTAAAGTGAGCGGAGTTGTTTCTGTTGATCCGTCGTTTTAGATCAGTATCACAATTTAACTTTCCGAAACATAAATCCACGGGTGAAACAGACTACAACCACATCACCTACAAAATCATAACACATCTTCTTTAACTCATTACATGAAGTTTAAGCAGCATTAAGAGCTCTAAAAACCACTGCTGCAGTACTTTCTTCTTCGTGTATCCGTACTTTTATTTCTGCAGTGTTTATCGTGCGTCTTTAAGGATTAGCCGCTCTTTATTGGATCTGTCAGTGATGTTTTATGTTCAGACCAATTAGCGCTGATCATTAGTATCCATCAGGTTTACGGGGGTGGACAGGGACACGCCGCTAAGTGTCTGTTTACACACGGGACAGGGCTTGAAGCATTAGCCGCTGTTGACACTCGTGCTAAATTATATCTCTGCACTTCACATAGCGGCGCACATGAAAAGAGCCCTGCGTTTTGGGAAAAGACGAGCGACAACTGATTAAAAAGCTTCAGCAAAAGTAGCAAAACATGAAACCGCTTATTAGGACCAGAGATTACAGTAAAGCTCCACACATCACCGCTAACTTGGCTTTGACACTTTAAAGTCTTCCAAAATATAGCGAAGGAATGGATGAATAAAATATGGAAGTTTTGAATGACAGCACTTTGAAATTTGCAGATTATTTATCAAACAAAACAGCAGAATTTCTCCCTCAGATTGAGGTCACGGCTTTCAAAAACCTGACGTGGATTAGTCAGATTAACCGTGCCGTGGAGTTAACAGTGAGAGGGATTATGGAGTTTTAATATGTAAATAATCACAGCGTCCGTCAACACCAGATGGGCGTATTGTGCGTGAATATAAAGCACCATTTTGTTACTATCGCTCTGTCATCCATTCATTCATTTCTCAGGTTTAATAACACTGTTGTATAGAATTACATCAGCCATTTCTACCTCCATGACGTACTTTTTTGCAACAATAAACATGAAATTGTGCTACCTAGAGTTCAAGACTGGTACTTTTAATGCAATACATTGAGTATAGCAAGTATTTTTAAGTGATTTTAATTGAAATATCTTGTCTGCACTGCAAATAATGAAGTTCTAGATGAGTTCAAATGTCTTGATTTCAGGATATTAATCTGAATTTCAGACGTTTTGACTCGTTAAAGTGCGTATGACAGGTTTTCGTGATTTTCTTATTTTGACTTCATTCTGTGTATTAATACCTCTTGTAAATATAAATTATACTTTAGCACCAATCAAGTTGCCGTTTGCAGAGAAAAGTTGAAAAATCCGTAGAAAGGTACAGGAAGTAAACAAATTGATGACATCACACTAGGGAGCCAAAGGTTATGCATAATTTACACAAAAGAGACTTCTTTTTTTGATCCTTTATACATTAATTCGACAAAATAGGTGTTCACGTGTTTTTTTATTTGTAATATTTGAAAGATCTATAACGTTAGATGAATTTGGCCTATTGTATAGTGTGGTTGCTATGGTAATTTCCTAGTGTGATGTCATCCTTTACAACCAGGAAGTAAAACAAAAAACCTAAAAAAATTGCTAAACTGGGATAAAATTTGTGAAGTATTTTAGCAAAATTTGAAATATATTTATCTAAACTGCATTTTAGTTAAATGAGTAGTTCAATTTGTCAGAGGCCCTTTAAGATCAGTGGACACCATTTATTTGATGGAACTAGATTATTTCAAACCGTTTGTGACTTGTTTCAATACATTATTTCTCATTTCAATCCAAATTATCTGTCAGTGGGTTAAGATCATTTTACTTACTCTAATGACAAATTTATTTTCTTATTTTAAGCAAAATTATTGTATGATCAGCCAGAAACACCTTGAAACCAGTGAAATATTCTGCATCACATCAGCAATTAAATCTCAACGAGTCAAATCTATTCAAATTCAGATCAAAATGATAAAGTCAAGCCATTTTAAGCTTGGATACATTTACATTTTTTGCTGTGTGACTTTTGCTGCTCTTGTCACCTACTGCACCTTTTGCTTTGCCTGGAAAGTTTCACAGTGTGGCATTTTTATTAGCAAAGAAATGCCTGAAAAACAGTTTATTCTGGACAGATGAAGAACATATATTATATAAACTACTTCTAAATGGAGGACCAGAAAGTCACAGGTTTGGAAAGAATTCTGTATCACGTCAAAGAGCATTCATAACATCACGTCAAAGAGCATTATTCACAAGGAAATACTGGCTGCTGGAGAAACTGCGGATCAGCACTCTCATGTTTTTGAGACTGTCCTGTTATTCATAAACACTGGACTGAGATCATTGATATTCCATTCGACTTTAAAACAGTGTAAAACGTAACGTAAAACTCCATCAAGTGAAACAATAGATGGATACCTGTGGAGTTTAAAGCGATAACAAGAAAATGGATGATAGTGATGGAGCTGGCTATCAAGGACGGGACTGGATCAACTCAGGACATTTACAAAACGGAAAAACTTTTACTTTGAACTTAAACATGGACCATTTTATCAGACGCTGAGAGTTGGGACAGGTACATAGGGGGCAAACTGACAATTTTACTTTCTTGATTATTCTTTGGGCCTCTCCATATCCTTTTTCACTTTGTGGTTCTCTGGTTCATAAGAAAAAATAAAAGACAAATGACCTGGTGGCATGGCCTGCTTGTCTCCATGGTGATGGATCAGCAGACATCAGAGCGGCAGACAGACTCTCCAAAAGAAAATGTACAGCTCAGTGCACTGTCCAACTGTACATTTCTGTATATAGTCTTAGTCTATCTTAGTCTACTTTATTTTATTTTATCTTATTCTTAATCTTATGCATGCCTCTTTTATATATTTTATTCATTGTTTTATGCTGCACCTTACGCCAAAGCAAGTTCCTATGTTTGTGAATTTAAACCGATTCTGATTCTGAAAGTCCAATTTTATTAAAGCTGAGGAAAACAGAGGTGTCTTTGTCTAATATGCACCAGTAGTATACTCGTAGTAGAACCTGTAATACTGTCACAATCAAATTTAAACGTGAGAAGAAATTTTACGATTGTATTTGGTACTAATGCCTGACGACAGTGAAATCCTTAATTCAGTTTCATTCACAGTTAGATCACCGTTCCTGAAAACAACAGCTGATGATACTGGTGACAAAAAACAATGTCACAGTCTTTCTTTTTAGAGTTTTTGGATTGAAAATTCTCACCTTCGCTGCCTACAGTTCTCTAGGGCTGTAGTCGACTGTAGACCTGCTTTATCGACCGATGAATCGACTAAAAGGAGGTTTGGCAAAAATATACAATAACTATGAAGTCTGTCCATGTTTCTGACCTAAACTGCGCTCAAATAACACAACTGCACTGGAATTCATGCCAAAACAACTATGTATGCAGAAAAGTACAAATAAACACATATTAGATGTTATACCTTTGATTAAACTCACGCTTCACTCCAAAATCTTCAGATTCAACAAACAGTTTTAGACATTCAACTGTCTTAGAGAAGATAATGTGCTGTTAAGTGCTTGAGTTAAGTCATATTTTTCTTATTTTTAGTGTATTTTACCATCTGAAAGTGAGATTTGACAAGGGAACAAGCATTTTTTTCTTTCAAGCACAGTCGTTTTTTTTTTTTCTTTTACTCGTTCTTATTTTCAGTAAAGACATTTATGCTTGTTCCACTGACAAATCAAAGAACATCCTCAAATCAAGATTATTGATGCTTATTTCAAACACTTATTTATGATCTTGTTTAAGACAGACGGAGATAGATAAAATAATTGGTCGACTAAGACAGTGGTTCTCAAAGTGGGGGTCGGGACCCCTCGGGGGGTCGCGAGAGATGAGTTGGGGGTCGCGAGATGATTTTAAGATGTAATTTTATTTTATTTTTTATGTTAAAAACAGTATATTTTTGTGAAATAAGGCCCAATAAGACTATAAACTATTCAAATAACCAACAGTAAACCTGATTGAACACGCTTGGACACTTAAAATTATTACTATATTCATTTTCATTTTGCTTTGGGGTCCCGAGTTGGTTGCATGGCTATTATGGGGGTCCCGGCCAGAAAAGTTTGGGAACCCCTGGACTAAGACACCATCAACTGATTAATCGACTAAAAGATTACAATTATTATTATTTTTAGGACTATATTGTGACCTGAATAATCCTCATTATCGATTAAACAAATAATCTTCACATCCCTAAAACTCTCCCACAATTGCAAAAAAAAACAAACAACACGACAACCCTTCAGCGACAGAGCAAACATGAAAACAACCACAATTACCGCCGTAATTCTTGAACGAATATGCATGAGGAACAAACATATAACACACAAACACTAAACTCTTCCTGAACAAATCATGCCTCGAAAAAAAAACCTTGTTGTTGCTGCGGCGGAAATCCATTAAAAATCTATCTCAACCTTTCTCCATTATTCATAATCTGCAGTAAACCCACGGAGGTCGACGGCGTAACGCTCACACATCACTCCGCATACATGGGGTACTTTTCTACTGCAATATTTCTACCTGATAGGATTATACTTTGATAAATACTGTATCTGGACCAAAGGGGAGCGCTCAGATTAACAGATATTGAGGAGAGCAGCAGTGGTATTAAATATAGAATAGCTCAGTGATCTTTGGAAAGGTCAGTACTTGACTTTGACGTCTCCAAACACGGTAGCTCTGCCTCCGACGCTGCAGTAACTGGTGAGCGCTCTGCAGGGGCTGAGCGCAGCACCATCACAAAACCGAGTGGAAAAGATAGTTGTGAGTTTTGTTCGTGTTCAGGAAGGAAGAGCTTTGGGAGATTTTCAGATGAAGGGTTGCATTCTAACACGACTGCAAAAAGAAAGATACATTTTGAAGCAAATATCTGATCAGAAATCCACAAATAAATAATAAATAAATGTATTTTTTTGTATTGGGTCCTTATTATATAAAATGTACTAGCTTTTGTTGTATTTAGATTGATTCATGTTTGAGTAATCCTGCAAATAATGAAGTTCTAGATGAGTTCAAATGTCTTGATTTCAGGATATTAATCAGAATTTCAGATGTTTTGACTATTTAAAATCAGTGGAGACGATTTATTTGATGGAACTAGATTATTTCACTTGTTTCAAACCGTTTGTGACTTGTTTCAGTACATTATTTCTTATTTCAATCCAAATGATCTGTCAGTGGGTTAAGATCATTTTACTTACTCCACTGACAAATGTATTTTCTTATTTTAAGCAAAATTATCGTCAGAAATACCTTGAAACCAGTGAAATATTCTGCATCACATCAACAATTAAATCTCATCGAGTCAAATCTACTCAAATCCAGATCAAAATGATAAATTCAAGCCATTTTAAGATTGGATAGATTTTAAAGTGGACATATTATATAAAATGTACTATCTTTTGTTGTATTTAGATTGATTCATGTTTGACTAATCCTGTTATTGTTCAGATGAGGCTTGAGGGCTCAGAAAATGTCTGTTTTCACTTACCCCCTATCCCGCCCACTTCTCTGTACTTATAGATTAAACAAATATATATATATATATATATATATATATATATATATATATATATATATATATATATATACACAAAAATACAGACCCTGGATCAAACATGTACTGTTAAAAAAATGCTGCACGGCCAATTTTTAAACAATAAAAATCCTCTGCTTGCTACAGTATGAAAAGGTGAGGCTTATCAGTTCCACAGTTTGAGATTATTGCTGCATAAAATGAACAAAATGTAAAATAATGTTCTACTTACATTATAATTTAATACTAAAAGGCTCTAAAAATACATATGTCTTCTTTAAATTCACTATGTTAATATTTTGGGTTTATAAATAAAGTCTATATTCACAATTTACGATCAAATACTATTGACACATTTGACCCTAATATTTCACGTTAGTTTATTTTAACCCAAAAAGAAGATACTGAAATAAATTGCAAGATAGAATTCTTAGCTGCCCTCCATTTTAATGTGACTCTACATAAAAAATGGAAATTACTTCGATCAAATGTGTTAAAACATCAGGGCGTGTTTCCAGTGACTGAATGATTGAAAGGTGGGCTGCGTGTTCATATTTAGTTTCGTACAAATAACGATAACTCCAAACTATAAATAATTATCAGAAATGTTTTGAAAAGTAACTTTGAACTCTGAGAAGTTCTGTTCAAAGTATGAGTTGTCGGAGGAGCCCATTTATAACCATTTCAAAGCGCAAAGGTGTGTATGCTGTTTGGGAAAATGTTCTAACCGTGACTGAAAAAGTAACAAAATAAATTGGGCGGCAGCCAGGGCTGACTCCCTCATTTTTATTACAATGACCTCAGGCGTTCGGCCCGAGCCCACCGAGCATTAAGACAAAACGGATGGCTCTCTCAGGGACGATAGACATAATAAAACTGCTCTTAGACAATAATCATTTACACATCATTCCTAAAACATGTTCTGGTCCTAATGAGTCCAGAGGGAAACAGGACAACGTAAGAGCAGGCCAGGTTACGAGTGTCTGCATAAAACAAAGACTTTAAAACGACACGTAAACAGCCAAATCTGATGCCGGTTTCTGAACGTGGCACTTCTGATCATATTTTACAGTTTGCATGTCATTTAAATAATCTTAAAGGTCCAGAGATAAGATAATAATCAGATTTTGGTGAGGCTTCTGACCTATTTCCTGGATACTTGACGTGATGTTGTTATCAGTTGAAATGACAAGATAAATAATGTTTTTCTTTCAACTCGACAGTGCGTATTTTATGTTTTATTCATAGTTTTAGAATAATTTTGCGCTCCTAAAACATGCACAATGATTATATTTAAGATTTTGCCTATTTGTCCACAGTTTGACAGTTTTTGCAATGCTTATAATTGTACTTCCTGGTTGAACATGAGCAGCAAATATGGCATAAAGGTAATTCTACAACTGTTACCACAGCAACCGGACTGTAAAGAAGGGCCAAAATCCATCAAAATTACACAATAGTTAAGATTTGACAAATAACAATACCTGATAACGCCTTTATTTTGCTGAGTGACGGTTTAAACTGTCAAAAAGATGAGTAAATGTGTAAATTGTCTCTTTATTTTCAACGGTGCATCGCTTTTTGATGACATCACAGTGGGATTCCATTTTAGAACTCAGCACTACTTCCTGTGATTTTATGCTTTTATTTTTCAACATTTCTTCACAAACTGCAACTTTGCAAATGTAAAAACTATGACCTTCACATAGACTTTAACCTTTTATTGAAAACCGAGCAAAAATCACGTCCTGCAGTGTATTTTTTACATAAAACAAGTGCATTTCTGATATAAATCTTGTTTGTACAGAACTGTATTGTATTTATGGAATGTTTGAGAGCAGGTACAACTCACAAAACATAAGGCCTGCCGGTTCAGTCCTTTCAACACTGCAAATAATGAAGTTCTAGCTGAGTTCAAATGTCTTGATTTCAGGATATTAATCTGAATTTCAGATGTTTTGACTCGTTAAGATCAGTGGAGACGATTTATTTGATGGAACTAGATTATTTTACTTGTTTCAAACCGTTTGTGACTTGTTTCAGTACATTATTTCTTATTTCAATCCAAATTATCTGTCAGTGGGTTAAGATCATTTTACTTACCACTGACACATTTATTTTATTATTTTAAGCAAAATTATCGCAGGATCAGACAGAAATACTTTGAAACCAGTGAAATATTCTGCATCACGTCAACAATTACATCTCACTGAGTCAAATCTTCTCAAATCCAGATCAAAATTATAAATTCAAGCCATTTTAAGCTTGGATAGATTTACATTTTTTGCTGTGAAGAACCTATTCAGACTGGTTCAATCACTTATTATGTGGCATTTTAGTGCGCAGTTTTCAACAGAAGGATTGAAACAAATAGATTCTCTGGTGCACTGTATGTAATGTTGGTTGTTTTAGCTGATCACTACTATGTTTCTTATTTATTAAAAGAAGAAAATTTGCCTTAAAATCCGCCTTGATAAACAGCTATTGCTTTCGGCCATTGATTGACCAAACTTTGATCAAATCGGCATCAGTCGAACCTCTAGTTAAAACTTGAACATGAAATGCACGCTATTCCTGAATAATTGAAGCATTTCGTATTTCAATCTTCTCTCAAATGCCTCAGAATGTGTTGAGGCACGTCTGAAACTTGCCTTGGGATCTATTAAAACGAATCGCATTTTTTTTTATCTGCCATTTTTCGCACACTGGAATTAAATAACATTATCTGCCTGCCAGAGTCTATTCAGGAAAGTAAGAAGAAATACGTCTTAACAATTCTCACAAGACGATATGAGACACTATCGAGATTGAGTTCAACAGAAGGAGAAGATTTGATTTAATTTATGATCAATGGATTGTGTAGTTCAGTTCACAATGTTGGCCTCACAATGTTTGACTTAAAGGAAACATATTCTGCTACGGTGACTTTTTTTTAGCTTTTAAACCTGTTCTAACCATGTTCCGTCATCAAAAACACACCCGGAGTTGTATTCAGCTGCATTCATGCTGTTTTGAGGAATGTTCATTAGAAAATCCTCCCCCCTCAGAGTGTCAAACACACTTCCTGCTGAACTTCCTGGATTCTCTGACGTATTTTCCGATCATCTACGTCACTTATCAGAGAATCTTCCACTGTTTTAAGTCCTTAAATCATCGGCAGATTTGTTCTGAGCATTTCTTCTGTCTAAGCGCAATAACTACTGCTGCTAACTTGATAATTGCCTTTAGCAAATTCGCTTATAGTGATAATATACCTAAGTGCTTGGTGTCATCTACTGGCTGAGGAACATTTTTTGGTTGCTTCAAAACATGAGAGGGCAAATTAAAGGTACTCAAGAGCATGTTTAAAGGCTAAAAACAATACAAAAATGCATAATATTTTCATTTAATTTATTCAATATTTCTGCAGTTATTGTAGCTTTGCTTTTTGGTCAGTTTCTCAAAAGATGTAAGTCACAGCATCAATGTTTTTTTTTCTCACAAGATCATTTTCCACTTAATCTTCGTCAGTTTTATCTTTCAAGGTCTATTCTGTTTACACTTGACCACACATTACTCACATATTGTAGCAGAAAACTTTAAAACCATGTGTTTCTTATGTTGTTGTTCTCATCTTGACACTTAAAAATGTCCTAATCTAAGCTGCCTTCAAACCTCAGAGATGGTTAAAAGGGTCAATTGGAAATAATAATAATAATAATAATAATAATAATAATAATAATAATAATAATAATAATAATAATAATAATAATAATAAACTATACCAATAAATGCTGAAATATTCATGTTTAGTTCGGCATTGTGTGATTGAGCAATAACACTTCATCCACATTGCTAACTTTAAGATTTGTACGTAACTCTGTGATTGATTGGTGGTGGTTTATGAGGTCACAGGCAAAGACAAACAGCCAGTCTCCATCAGTCTGCCCCAGGACATATGTGACCAATCCTGAACTACTGTAACGTACCAAAACCAAGCGCGAGGAAAAGGCTATCGACTGACGACAAGTGTATTTGCTTTGGCTACTTCCAACAGGAAACAGCTGCGGCTTCTTCGAGTTTATTTCTAGTCGCAATAACAACATCACAGTTTATTTGATGCGGCAAAAGTCTTGGAATGAAGATGTACTGGATAAAAATACAGAAAAGCTGACATTGATGATGATAAATCTTTGCAATATGGAGTCCACGGGAGCGCCGGCGTTTGACACACGATTTTGGCCTGTTTTCTTTTGCTGGTGTAACTTTAGCATGCAGCGCACCTCTCTCTATCAGAGCCATCAGCCCAAACGGAAACACTCTCCTCTCTCTCTAACCTTCTCTCTGCATCTATCTCCCCCACCAGTTTCTTTTCTCTCTCATTCCCTTTCTCTCAATTGCGCTCTCCTCCTTTCTCTATCTTATCGCTTTCTTTCTGTCTGTCTCTGTCCTTTTCTCTCTGTTTACCCTTCTCTCTGTTTAATTCATTCCCTCTCCACCTCTCTTTTTACCCCTCTCCCTCTCTCCATCACTTTCTTTACCCCTCTCTCTTTTGATCTATTTCTCTCCCTTCTACTTTCTCTCTCTCTTCCCTTCTCTTTTCTCAGTCTTTCTCTCTTTCCATACATCTCTCCCTTTCATTCCTTTCCCATCTCTGTTGACCTCTCTCTCTCCCTTTCTCCGTCTCTATCTCTATATCTCTCCCTTCCTCTCTTTGCCCCCCCTCACTCTCCCTCTTACGTTCCCCTTTTCTCTCTCTCTTTCTGTCTCTATTTCTCTCTATTTACCTCTATCAATCAAGCTACCTCAAGCTATCTATCTATCTATCTATCGGACTCTTTATATCTCTGTCTCTCTGTCCCTTCCGTCTTTCTCTCTCTCCCTCTTTGCTCTCTAGCTATTTCTCTTTCCTCCCTTTTCCCTTTCTCTTTTTCTCTATCATATCTCTCCATTTCTAGCTCTTTCTCCTTCCTATCTCTCTCTCCTCTTCTCTCTCTCTCTCTCTATCTATCTATCTATCTATTGGATGTATATCTCTGTCTCTCTGCTCATTCCGTCTTTCTCTCTCTCCCTCTTTACTTTCTCTTTCTCTCTCTCCCTCTTTGCGTTCTCTTACTCTCTCTTTCCCCTGTCGCTCTCTTTCACTCCCTCTCGCTCTCTCTCTCTATCTATCGGATGTATATCTCTGTCTCTCTGCTCCTTCCGTCTTCCTCCCTCTCCCTCTTTGCTTTCTCTTTCTCTCTCTCCCTCTTTGCTTTCTCTTTCTCTCTCTCCCTCTTTGCGTTCTCTTACTCTCTCTTTCCCCTGCCGCTCTCTTTCACTCCCTCTCGCTCTCTCTCTCTCTCTCTATCTATCTATCGGATGTATATCTCTGTCTCTCTGCTCCTTCCGTCTTTCTCTCTCTCCCTCATTTTGTTGTCTTTCTCTCTCTCCCTCTTTGCATTCTCTTTCTCTCTCTCCCTCTTTGCGTTCTCTTTCTCTCTCTCCCTCTTTGCGTTCTCTTACTCTCTCTCCCTCTTTGCTTTCTCTTCCTTTCTCTCCCTCTTTGCTTTCTCTTTCTCTCTCTCCCTCTTTGCGTTCTCTTACTCTCTCTTCCCCTGCCGCTCTCTTTCACTCCTTATCTTTCTCGCTCTCTTGAACAGAAGCAGAAATGGTTGTGATAAATGGGACGACACAGTGACAGAGGCGAGAGAAATAAAGCAGAGATGACACGGACAATAAAGGCTGAGCCGCAGGTCAGTCCTCCAGACAACAGCGCCGAGAGACCGAGGGGACGCCGCACAATCTGCTAATGCATCCATCAATACCACGGCAACAGACGTGTGGACCGCCATTTTTCATTCAATAAGTTACCTCGCCTGACATCGCTCCAGTTTAACGTGAAAATAGTTTGTTGAGCCAATAATAAAGAGTAGTAATCAGTCCAGTAGACAAACATTTAACGTTCTGTCTTTGCGAGCTGTGGTTTCCAGATTGCACATTCGTAGGTTTTATGCCAGATATGAACACCACTTTGGATATACTTAGGTGACATTGACTTTACAACTTTCTAACAAAGGAATAAGAAAGTGTTAAGTTTACTGAGGAACATAAAATGATGATTTTGACATTAAATTTGGAGAGTGTTTTAGACCAGTGGTTCTCACATCTATTACAACAACTTATTTTGCTTTACTCCCAGATCTAAACCCGGTATGAGGTCAAAAATGAAACAAAACCAAGAATAAAAATCTGACTAAAAATAAATAAACTGGTCTAAAATGAGACTAAGCCAGGTCTAAAATTAAACGAGGCTAAACCAGATCCAAAACGAGATTAAACCAGGTCTAAAATGAGAATAAACCAGGTCTAAAATGAGACTAAACCAGGTCCAAAATGAGACTAAACCAGGTCTAAAAGGAGACTAAACCAGATCCAAAATGAGACTAAACCAGATCCAAAATGAGACTAAACCAGGTCCAAAATGAGACTAAACCAGGTCTAAAATTAGACTAAACCAGATCCAAAATGAGACTAAACCAGGTCCAAAATGAGACTAAACCAGATCCAAAATGAGACTAAACCAGGTCTAAAATTAGACTAAACCAGGTCTAAAATTAGACTAAACCAAATCTAAAATGAAACAAAAGCAATGAGACAAAGCATGGATAAGGAAATAAATAATGATTAAACCAAAGGACGAGAAAAAACTTAACAAATTTGTCTCTAAATAATCAAACACTCAAATAGCACAGGGTCCCTCCACCAGAGGGTGAACTGTCTGCCAGCAGAGGGCGCAGAGACTGGATCTGCCGGTTTACTGTTGCTGTTTGAATGAGACCATACGTGACCGTCCACCTAAAGTGTTTGGGCAGTGTACCTTTAAGTGCTCCATTTTGTGAACACTGCCAGACCACATCCATTTAAAAGTTCCAGTGCATTAAAACTAACCTCACATTAAAAACACGCAGGCTGAGCGTTTAATTCCTCTGGGCTCGGGCTGATTAATGAACTTAATGAACCAATGAGAGCTGCACTCCACACTTTAACACTTATGTCCTGGAGCAAGAGTCAAACCACTACATATAACACGCCAAGGACACTCCAAAAACACCAGGACATACTTTAGCTACGTATTATGTCACACTTTTTAAAAAATACACAATGCAAGATGTGATTTCCAAGGTCAAACACACACTAAACCTAAAGGTGCACTAGACTTTTCGGTAACGCTTTAGATTAAGGTTCCTCAGTAAACTATTTATAATGCATTAATAAGCACTTGTTATGTGTTTAGAAGCACTTATAAGGCATTTACAAGCATTTATTAGAGTGATAATTGAAAATAATGTAATATGCAGCTCATTGATGCTCTGTACATGTGGTTTATTCACTCAAACATGCTTTGGCTGATGGATTATAAACATGTATAAGGCGTTATAAGTGCATAAACAAACTATTAGTGCTTATTAACATCTTATAAATAGTTAACTAAGGAATCTTAATCTAAAGCGTTACCGACTTTTCTCGTGAAGGGTTTGCACCTTCTTGTCTCCAGGGAAATGTAGTTGCTTTTCTCCAAACACCAGCGCTGTAATGGCCTCATGATGTCACCTGCTCGTCTCCATGGAGAAAAAATGGTTAAATAATGCCATACTGTGAAACATTCAAGGCAAAGCAAGTCCAGCGGAAAAGAGAAGACGGCAAATACGGTTTGTATAGACCGTGGAGGTCAAGAAGGCTACGTAAAGAGGAAGAGATTAGTCAAAGGAGTAAAGAAATTAGCTGTTGGTGAAGGAAAAGTCTAAAATTTATTGATCTGGGGTCTCATTTATAAAACTTTACATGGAATCCTTAAAAATTAAAAGTGTACATACAGTTAAAACACAAACTACTCATATCTCTGAGCACAGATCGTCTTCTCCCTCGTCTCTGAAAGCCTAAATGTTTGGACTGGACCACTAATTACTATGTTAAAGTGCATATGACAGGTTTTCATGATTTTCTTATTTTGACTTTATTCGGTGCATTAATACCTGTTGCAAATATAAATCATAGTTTTACACCAATCGAGTTGCCGTTTGTGGAGAAAAGTTTAAAAATCCGTTGAGACAGGAAGTAAACAAATTGATGACATCACACTGGGGAGACAAAATTATGCATAATTTACACAAAAAAAGCGTGTTTTTTTTATCCATTATACATTAATTTGACAAAAAAAGGTGTTCACATGTATTTTTAATTTGAAAAAGTTAAAAGATCTGTGACATTAGATGAATTTGGGTGGTTGCTATGGTAATTTCCTAGCCTGATGTCATCATTTACAACCAGGAAGTGAAACAAAAAACCTAAAAAATTGCGAAACCGGGATAAAATTTGTGAAGTATTTTAGCAAAATTTGAAATATATTTATCTAAACTACATTTTAGTTAAACGAGTAGTTCAACCTGTCAGGGGCCCTTTAAGTGGCCTTTTAATGGATCACAATTGTAATGTTGAAATCACGTGTCACTACAAAATGAACTGTGCTTAATACTTTTCATTAAGTAATTTTAGTTATACACCAATACAGGTACCAGGGTTACCAGCATCAATACAGCTACCAATATTAAACTGATCCAATTATCCAAAACACAAACATATATATATATATATATATATATATATATATATATATATATATATATATATATATATATATATATATATATATATATATATATATATATATATATATATATTGCTTTTACTTTACTTTTATTTTAACCCAGAATTCAGTCACTCAGTTTATTTTACTGAACAATAATGATATGAGCCCTGATGGAAAGGAGTGTGCGAGAGAAAAGTATAGTGTGTGAGATAGAATGCTGTACAGATAAAAGGGTAACACTTAACTACACTTATTCATGCCTTAATAAAGCATGTACAATGACTTAATTCATAATCAACAAATAGTTTATTAAGAATGATTCAGGCTTAGTAACTATTTAATAAATATTCTAACCATAATTTCTGACCCTAACCTTAACCTTAATTAAGTATTTACTAAGCCTGAATCGTGTTTAATAAAGTATATATTAATTATTAATTAAGTCTTTGTTAATGCTTTATTGAGGCAAAATAAGATGTAGTTATTATAAAGTGGTATCAATAAAAGAATACAATACTGTTTTAACATTCTAAAGTTACTCGGCGTGCAAATAATATCAACACATAGCAGCTTTTAATCTTTAGGAGGTTTTGACGACATATTGAAGTATAGAAAGCAACAGGGTGTCTGTTCAGATCGGGCATCAGCAGATACTCAAAAGTATTGTTATTAAAAATGATTATTTAAAACAAAATTGACAGCAGAAAGAGCAAATAGTGCAAAAACATAGAGTCGACGACACTTTAAAACAAAAACAGACCAAGAATACATACATACACATAAATATACAGGCACATACACACATAGATACACGTGCATTTACTGTACATAAAGTAGTAATAAAAGTATTGTTATTTATTCACCTTATTCCGGAAGTTGCCTTACGCGCTTTCTGTTGTATTAGTTTACATGGAGCAGATGAGCGCAACAGAAAATAAGTTCTACATGGACTCAAAAGCCGTTTTCAGACTGACCAGGAAATCGTTGCGTTGTTGACTTGTTGTTGCTCGTGTTCATTAAACATTTTACACAAATCAACCTACTTTATGTAACATTTTAGCGGTGAGACTTTTCCCTCGTTGTCATTAGCTTTAACGGAGTTCTCGTCAAACGGAAGTGCGTTTACAACAAAAGTGCAAAAAACCCTCTCTACAGCACGTTTAAGATCAAGTCGTTACGTCAATTCCTTAGCGTTCAAGTCCGATTTATCTCTCATTAGTCACATTTGAAGCTGTAACTGTCCCACTGAAGCGCTGACCTTTGCGCTGGTGGGTCAACACCTCCAGCGGCCCGAGCGACTTATTATTTGTAAAACTATTTTTTCAGTGGCTTGAGTTCAAACGCTGAAACTCCAAGTACAAAGGGTACGAAGCCAGTTCCTAAAAAGGTCTTTCAGCAGCAGCAGGGCACCGCCACCGAGTATTTCAGGCACCACTCGTATTGATTTTCCTGCACAGAGCTGTTCTGCTGAAGTGGCTGCTAATCGTGTGTCTTTTCCTCAAAGTATTTTAACCTGTTTTTGTTGAGAAGAACAAAGAAATGTCAGAGCACTTTCAGTTTGAACAGAAAGGGTGCGAGGGAGACTCCTGCAGTGGACCGGGTCTGCAGGATTCAGAGGAAGAAAAACAACGTGGTCAAACTTTTCTTCTCAATATGGAAACTCAATTATGATCAAGATGAGGGCGATTAATGGACGCCAACACTCACACATGTGCTTTAGAGGTCACACTTTAGAAGATGTTTGATTACTTTTGTACTTAATGGGACACATTTAAGTCTGTATAGTTCATGAAATCATTTGTAAAAAGCCATTGTTGTTTTGATGACTTTGACAAAGATAATTACCATTTTATTCATAACAATGGCGTTTTTTAATGTGATGTTTTATTCAGATAAAATAAAAGAGAAATGTGCCTCAAAACAAATCAATTTTTAGGCTCTGAGCACAGAATTTCAATTGAATAATTATTCATTAACATGCAAAAAAAACCAAAAAAGCAAGGCACTCTGTATAAATAGGTTTAGGTCCATAGAGACATGTCATAATTAATAAAGGCATTTTAAATTTATAGAAAGTGCCTTGTTATTTTTGTATTTTAATGCATCTACAATCCCTTTACCAAAGAGCACCTCTTTTACTTTTTTCACTACTGTCTGGAGGTCCACGAAGTGTTCCTTGTTATCCTTTGTTCTTGAATAATTATGAAATTTGTTGCTTTATTTTATTTATTTACTTCCTGTCCACTTCTGTCTCCATGGGGTAGTTGCATAGTCGCACTAAAATGAATAAATCCTTAAAGATCAGGCAGCGAACAGTGAGCTGCAGGTGGATATCACGGACAACATCAAGGTAAACTTTACTTTACATTTAAATTGTTTAGTTGTTTCTTTATATTTTACGTTTTAATCAGATGTAGCATTAACTGTGAGACGTGGTTGTTTAAGGTCGCGCTGTGCACAGAGAACACACAAGTAGAAAGACTAGTCCTGCTTCAAACGGCGCCAAATCACCCAAAAACAGTGAAACTGATCAAAAGCTTTCACTGCTGGAGGAGCTGGAGAAGTGTTTTGTTAAAATGTTCCTGATCCCTGTTGAGGTTTTAAGGCTTGAATCACATAAAGCTCCACAGATCATCCAAATCAAACATTAATAAGTCAAAACAAAAAGTTAATTCCACCTTAAGAACGCCCAATCGTCTGATGCTGCTGAAGCTCTAGTGCAGACTGTTGTGTGCTTTGGCAAGACACTTTCTCCACCTTGTCCACCTACTAACAATTATTCTAATAGTCAACTGGGCAGCGATTATTATTATTTTTAGAATGATTATTTCTGCAGTGCGCTAAATTTTTTATATGCATATTTAACCAGAAAAAGATGATAAAAAGAATAATTGGTAATGCTTTAGATTAAGGTTCATTAGTTAACTATTTATAAGATGTTAATAAGCACTGATAGTTATGCACTTATAACGCCTTATACATGTTTATAATCCATCAGCCAAAACATGTTTGAGTGAATAAACCTCATGTACAGAGCATCAATGAGCTGCATATTACATTATTTTCAATTATCACGCTAATAAATGCTTGTAAATGACTTATAAATGCTTAAAAAGTGCTTATTAATGCATTATAAATAGTTTACTAAGGAACATTAATCTAAAGCGTTACAGAATAATTTAAAATAAAGTGAATTATTTACGAAAACCACAAATTGTTTATTCTTTTTATGACATTTAGATTTATTAATGCAAGGATTTTTGTTGTAAAACATCTTCCAGCGTGCGTTTTAGAGCCTTGAGCGCCATTGCATTCTTCTTCTTCTCTCTTTTGTGTTACTGCTATCTATATTCACTGTAAACCATTATAATTTTTCAGATTACTGCATCTTAGCTCTATATTTGGACCACAAATGCACAGAGTCGTCCGTGAAACATGGGCGAGAAGAGGCTGTTTCCCGCTGGGCTCTGCAGGACGGTTCACCCGGGGTCGACCAGAGCGCCGTTAAATCCGAACGAGAAACAATAACCGCAGCGTGAGAGAGCGGGGCGCACAAGATGGCCGACCGCACGCTGTTGCTGTGTGTTTAAAGAGAGAAGAGGAATATAGAGGCCGAGAGGTGAAACCCACAAACAAGACACAGGGCAAAAGAGCGCTGTCATCCATAATTTAACATAACCTTCTGCTCGTAAAGGCTCTAAACGCTGTGGTATGGTTTTCAACACAGAATTATTTTAGGATTTGTTTGTTAACTCAACGCTTAAACGTACATAAATGATTCACTAATAAGTTCATTATGTAACATTTAGATTTAGATAGACGGTCGACTAAACGGCTTGTCTCCATGGAGATAGGATTGCCTTGACAATAATATCCCATAGTATGGAATTAACCTTTAGATTACAGGTTAGATCTGTGGAGAGGGGACTTTCATGTTTTTCAAGGGATTTTTGAACACTAAAAACACAATTGAACAGCCACAAGAAAAGAGCACCTTTAACACATCTATGCCACAAGATTGAAACACATTAGGGCAGAGGGGGGCAAACTAAGGCCCGGGGGCCACATGCGGCCCCTTTGGCATTTTGATCCGGCCCGCAAAGCATTCAATAAAAAATTGTATGAGTTAGGTGTGGTGCATTTGTCATTTTATAGTTTCCTGAGCAGCTGCTTGTTCATTAAAAATCAGTTTTGAGAACAGCCACCACTAGAATAACACCAAACTTTGATGCATTGGATAAAAGGAGTGATCAACTGCACTGTTCCCACTAAATAAAGGTAATGATTTTTGCTATTCTGTAGTAATTTTTTGTGTATTTTAGGCATTAAGTCTATGTGTAGTAGTATGTGTGTAAAATGGTCCGGCCCCCAGGCAAGTGTAAAAATCCAATGTGGCCCTTGCGTCAAAATAATTGCCCACCCCTGCATTAGGGTGTAGTCAAGTAAATAAATGTTAAACTAAACCATCCATCCATCCATCTTCTTCCGCTTATCCGGGGCCGGGTCGCGGGGGCAGCAGCCTGAGCAGGGACTCCCAGACTTCCCTCACCCCGGACACTTCCTCCAGCTCCTCGGGGGGATCCTCGAGGGCTCCCAGGCCAGCCGAGAGACATAGTCCCTCCAGCGTGTCCTGGGTCTACCCCTGGGCCGCCTCGGTGGGACATGCCCAGAACACCTCCCGAGGGAGGCGTCCAGGAGGCATCCGGAACAGATGCCCGAGCCACCTCAGCTGGCTCCTCTCGACGTGGAGGAGCAGCGGCTCTACTCCGAGCTCCTCCCGTGTGACTGAGCTCCTCACCCTATCTCTAAGGGAGCGCCCAGCCACTCCGGCCTAGGGTGTCCTGGTGCCACGTGCACTGATGGACACCCTTGTGCTTGAACATGGTGTTCGTTATGGACAAACTGTGGCTAGCACAGAAGTCCAATAACTGAACACCACTCGGGTTCAGATCGGGGGGGCCGTTCCTCCCGATTACCCCTCTCCAGGTGTCACTGCCGTTGCCCACATGGGCGTTGAAGTCCCCCAGTAGAACAACGGAGTCCCCAGGCGGTGCACTGTCCAGTACCCCTCCCAGAGACTCCAAGAAGGCCGGGTACTCTGCACCGTTGTTCGACCCGTAGGCCGACACAACGGTGAGAGACCTGTCCCCACCCGGCGGAGGGGATCGCCGACCCTCTCGCTCACCGGGTGAACTCCAACACGTGACGGCTGAGCTGTGGGGCTATGAGCAAGCCCACACCAGCCCGCCGCCTCTCCCCGCTGGCAACGCCAGAGAAATGGAAGCGCCCAGCCCCTCACGAGGAGACGGGATCCAGATCCCAGGCTGTGCGACGAGGTGAGGCCGACTATATCTAGTCGGAAGCGGTCGTCCTCCCGCACGAGCTCAGGCTCCTTCCCCCAGCAGGTGACATTCCATGTCCCCAGAGCTAGTTTCTGCGCTCGAGATCCGGTCGCCGAGGCCCCTGCCTTCGACTGCCTCCCAGATCTCTTTGCACCGGCCCTTATGGATCCTCCTGCAGGTGGTGGGCCCACGGGAGGGCGGCCCCATCGCCGCTCCTTCGGCTGTGCCCGACCGGGCCCGCGTGGGGAAAGGCCCGGCCACCAGACGCCGCCGCCGAAGCCACCCCAGGCCTGGCTCCAGGGTGGGGCCCCGGTGACGCCAGTCCGGGCGACGACACGCCCTTGATTTTAAACTCATCATAAGAGGCTTCTGAACCGCTCTTAGTCTGACCCGTCACCCAGGACCTGTTTGCCATGGGTGACCCTACCAGGGGCATGAAGCCCCCGACAACATAGCTCCCAGGATCATTCGGGTACTCAAACCCCTCCACCACGTTAAGGTGGCGGTTCAAGGAGTGGTAAACTAAACCATACCCTGTGCATCCTTTTGGCGACTAAACGAGGGCGAACTAAGCCTCTTAAACAATGCATTTATCTGTAAAAAGACTTCACAATCCACTCTCAAATCTCAAACGACAAACTGCTTTCTGCTGTGGTCCATATTGACCTTATTCTGCCCCGCCCACTTTTGCCGTTTTTTGCCACAGATACTCACTTTTGTTGTAAACGCAGTTCCGTTTGACGAGAACTCCGTTAAAGCTAATGACAAACGAGGGAAAAGTCTTGCCGCTAAAATGTTACATAAAGTAGGTTGATTTGTGTAAAATGTTTAATGAACACGAGCAACAACAAGTCAACAACGCACCGATTTCCTGGTCAGTCTGAAAACGGCTTTTTAGTCGAGTAGAACTTATTTTCTGTTGCGCTCGTCTGCTCCGTGTAAACTACAACGGAAACAAGACGGCGGAGCGTACGGCAACTTCAGGAATAAGGTGAATAGATCCTCATGATCCTAATTAAAAAAATGAGTCAACTAACATAGATTTAAGGTGAGACACGACAGGTGAATAGGAAAAAAATCTTAAATTTAAAGATATCAATGTGAAACTTCTCCAGTAGTTTACTCACATAATTGTAAGAAAGAAATGCATTACACGTTTTTCATCATGTCATGTTTTCATGTAGAAATGTATGTGTAAAAACGGCCGAAAATACAAATATCTGGGACATTTAAATCTAAAAATGAGCAGAACCAAGTTTAATTTTTTTTGTTTTGTTTTGTACATATTAATTACAAAAACTTTACAGAGGGGATTTTGAATTTCTTATTTAGTTTTTAAGTAAACTAGATTGGACTGAAAATTGTCCTAAAAATTAAACTTTCGCCTCATTTTTTTGACTTAAAACTTCGATAAATCAGTTTTAGATTTAGATATCAAAAAATCCCTCTGTACGATTTGTAAATATCTTGTTGAGTCCAAGATTGTACAGTTTGGTGTGGGATCTACTTTAAATGGTGGATCTTATGTCCCGAGGGAGAAAAATGCATTTTAAGAAAACGGCCTATGAATTTACAATATCTCATCGAAATCTATGGATGAAGTGGATTAAATGGAAGACTAAAACATTTTTAAGACCAGATTGGACAAGTCTGTTGTTTCCACATGAAAGACGATATGTTGAGAGAGCAAACACTGACCAAAAAAATAAAAAACTGAAAAAAATGAGTTTTGCCTGTAGTGTCTCGCCTTCAGTCAAATAAGACACCACAGACGGATGAATGGACTTCTACAGCCTTGCTATAAACATATTTTCACATAATTTCCGTTTAACTTAACCACATTATAGCATATCCACTGCTTTTTAGACATGCTACAGTACGAGTCCTAGACATATAATATTGTATTGATTTTGTATGTCTGCTTTGTTATTTTAATGTAATTTTATGTGTTATTTTATGTAAAGCACTTTGAATTGCCTTGTGTACGAATTGTGCTCCACGAATAAATTATACAGGCTAAATTATCTGCCATTATGTTTATGCTGTTTTGCTGTTTTTCAGAGTGTTTTCCTCACTTAATACAGGCTTCAATCATTATTCCAAAAAAAAAAAACAGAGCCATAACTTTTTAATTGAGACAAAAACAAATGGTGGCCAGAAGATATTGGCCATAACATATCACACAGCAACCATTCAGCTCCAGAAAAATGTTTCACCACCAGCATGAATTCTGATACAAATAAGTGCAAAAAGTTAATTATGTTATATAAGGTGCAAGACTCTTACGTTTTTCTTTGCTAAAACAAAAATACGTCTCCCTCTTTGCTACCAGCTGTGATCGCGTTACTTAGAAGATTTATGCTAATTATGCTAATGCTTTCCAATTAAGACACGTCCCTATGGAGACGAGGCTTCAAAGGTGCTCGAATGAATGTGGTGTTTAGAGACTACAAATCAAACAGAAGGTGGGATGTGCAAAAAGCCAAACCAACCAACCAACCAATACATTAACAACTGCTTAAGCCAGAAAACTCTAACTTATTCACATTCTAGCTCTGAAATCTGCTGCCTTGACGTGTTGAGACGTCGTCTTTGGAGAATTGGAAGATCATTTTCACACCAGAAATGCAGAGATGAGATGACCTTTGACCTTTTAACGTGAGCGAAAAGCAGAATTTTTACAGTTAGATTCATAATGAAGTGGTGACATCTACAAGCTTAATGTCGCTGCTATTTTCACCAGCAGCACATCGTCGAAGCAAGTTCCAAGATGTAAAGATTATTAAATGATAATTGTGATCATTCAGTTCAAAATGTAATCGTAAAAAACAAAAAAATAATATTTGTGACCATTATAGAAGTGAAATTAAGTCTTTTTATTTCGCACTGTAGTCATAAAGTACACGTAAATGTAAAGTACTATTATCTTTATTATTATTTATTATTATTTATCTTTATTATTATTTATCTTTACTTTTTTCTCTCAGAAAGATGGCCACAAACTTCATGTGCGTGTTTTAAGACTAAAGGCATTAAAGGAAATTAAAGATTTCTCTGTTCTCCAAAACTGTGCCTAATCATTAAATTGTGGTTTTTTTTCCCACAATAATTGTAAGACTAAAATATAATATCGTGACATCCTTAGTTCCTCGTTTGTGAAATGCGTTCACTGACGATGACAATACAACTTTTATGATTCTGAAGCTGCAGGTGAATAGGAAAAATCTTAAATTTAAAGATATCATTTTGAAACCTCTCCTGTAGTTTGCTCACATAAATGTGACAAATTTTTCATCATGTCATGCTTTCATGTAGAAATAAGGCACTTTATGTGTAAAAAATGCCCAAAATACACATATTTGGAACATTTAAAACTGAAAAATGGACAGAACCAGGTTTAAATTTCTTGGTTCATTTTGTACCGTATTAGTTACAAAAAATGTACAGAGGGGATTTTGGATTTCTTATTTAGTTTTTAAATAAACTAGATTAGACTGAAAATAGTCCTATATATTCAAATTTCGATTTTTTTTTTCATTTAAAACTTCAATAAATCAGTTTTAGAATTAGATATCAAAAAATCTTTCTGTATGTTTCGTCAAAATCTTGAGTTGAGTCCAAGATTGTAAAGCGTGGTGGGATTTACTTTTACTGATGATCTCGAGGGAGAAAAATGCATTTTAAGAAAACGGCCTTTGAAGTTACAATGTCCCAGAGAAATCTATGGATGAAGTGGATTAAATGGAACAATAAAACATCTTTAGGAACAGATTGGACAAGTTTGTTGTTTCTATATGAAAACAGAGAGAGAGCAAACTGACCAAAAAAACAAAAATTAAAAATAATTTGTTTTACCTAGTGTCTTGCCTTAAATTAAAATGCTATTGTTTCTGACTCATGTGAATTTAAGCGTGTGTCCTCCATTACTTTTTCGCATAAAGATAAAAATCATTACCATAATCCCGGCGCACACGTGAAAAGGCTCATCTTCTGCACCTGAAGGCGGCATTTACAAACTCTCCACAATCCCCTTCACCCTTCCTCCTGCTGAATGTGCAAACGAGTACAAATGCCTGCGCGATAAACCTTTAAGCTCGCTGACATCAATTACATCTGAGTTAGCGGTCTCGGGGGAGGAGCTAAACATCTGGATTAGTCCGTGAATCGGGCGGTCCACAGCTGGAGACGAGGGGACGCCGCGGAGCACTTGTTTACGTCGGGCCACGCTTGATTAGGCTAATGTGGACCTGCTCACGGACCCAGGGGAGAAGTGTTTACGTTAAAGAGAAGACGTGATGTGTTCGTGTGTATATCAGGACTAACAACGACTTTTATTGAAACGTTTCTAATGGTCGCGGTGCTGTATTGTATTTTTGATTGCCGCGCGGTGAGCTTGAGTGTCTTGAAAAGCAATGGAAATAAATATTGATCAAAATAAATACGTTTATGGATGGAGTCAGTTATCAAATTACAGTTTACTGCGTTTAATATTGTCATTTTACATTCGTGGGATCTTTGCGAGTCGGTGCACTGAGTGGAGTTCTGTGTAAAATGGGTAACACTTTATAATAACTACACTTATTCCTGCCTTAATAAAGCGTGAACAAAGACTTAATTCATAATCAACAAATAGTTTATTAAGAATGATTCAGGCTTAGTAACTATTTAACAAATATTCTAACCCTAATTTCTAACCCTAACCCTAACCTTAAAGGGCCCATGACAGGTCGGACCACTCATTTACCTAAAATGCAGTTAAGATAAATATATTTCAAGTTTTGCTAAAATTCTTTACAAATGTTATCCCGGTTTAGCAGTTTTATACGTTTTAATTTCACTTCCTGGTTGTAAATAATGACATCACACTAGGAAATTACCATAGCAACCACACTGTAAACTGGGCTAAAACTCATCTAATGTCATCAGTTCTTTTAACTGACAACTAAAAATATATCTGAACTTATTTATTTTGTTGAATTAAAGTTTAAATGGTCAAAAAAGTAGTTTATTTTATGTAAATCATGTATAATGTTTGTCTCCCCAGTGTGATGTCATCAGTTTGTTTACTTCCTGCAATTTTCAACGTATTTTTCAACTTTTCTCCACCAACAGCGACCTGATTGGTATAAAACTCATCATTTATATGTACAACAAGTATTAATACACTGAATAAAGTCAAAATTAGAAAATCATAAAAACCTGTCATACGCCCTTTAACCTTAATTACGTAGTTACTAAGCCTAAATCATGTTGAATAAACTATATATTCAGTATTAATATAGTCTTTGTTATTGCTTTATTAAGGCAAAATAAGATGTAGTTATTATAAAGTGATGCCACAAAATGTTAAGTGAATTCTGGTGTAATACATTTTATTCATATAGTGCTTTTCAGGATGCTCTTAGACACTTTACAGAACAATAAAAAAAACAATGTAAAGAGCATAAAGCTAAAAGACGGAAACAGAAAGACAAAAAACAGTAAATAATTGAAATGAGGATGAATTTAAAATGTTAAAAGCAGTTCTAAACAGGTGGGTCTTGAGGTTTTTCTAGAAAGAGGTGAGGTCGGTGCAGTGGCAAATCATTTACTAATAATAATTTACTTCTTTACGGCATCATCTGACCTTTGATGCCTGAAATTTTGCTCCTTAAGTGCAAAGATTATAACAGTCAAAGTGAATGCAAGGATAGTTTAGGGAGAAATCTGTCTTCTTTTCGGCGTAACGCCTGAATTCCACATCATGCGTCTCCGCTCCGCTCCGCTGCGCCGCAGACCGCCTCCGATTTAGAGCGCAGACCCTCGCCTACTGGATGCAATTTGTCTCCGCCAGTCCCGCAGCGCAGGGCCTGCGTCCCGAGGCGGGACTCGCGGGACCGCGGACCCGCGAGCACTCGCGAACAGAAAGCGCGCCAAAAGTATCGGAAAGAAAACAAATGCAGATTAACTGAAAGTCTGTCGTTTGTGCAACTGCAATCACTTTTTCACCGAGTCAACACAGCGCATGAATAGAGCATTAATAAAAGTGACAGCCTAAAACTGTATTTAAGACATTTACAACCATTTACATGTTTCGGGTGGTATTGATTGTAAACATTTGCCTTCTGGGTAACAAAAAGTTTAATGCACGTCATTAGGTCTGAGTTAAAAGTTTTTGTTTTGGAAACCCAGATGTAGTTCGTGTTCTCTTTCCTGTTTGGTGCGATCTAAACTGCGTGGCTTGATCCGGTCGGACTCTGGCGCAGAAGAAAATAGACTTGATCCGCAATTCTGTCGGAGAGCGGCGGAGTGGCGGAGCTGAGGCGCAGAACCTGCGCGCGCGGGATGTGGAACGGGCTTCATTCATTCAGATGGCTGCGTAAGTTCTGCGCAGTGCGTGGCGCAGCGGAGCGGAGCGGAGACGCACGATGTGGAATTTGCCTGTAAGTATTCGCTCAGAAGGAAAATAAGTATTTGTCCTTCTTGTTTTGATTCACACAGTCGCTTCTTTCGCCTGAACTCCCTGACCTCGCCGACTCGACTGGACTTGAACCGGCGTCAGAACAAACAGGACATCGCAGACGTGAGGGTTTCTGCTTCAGTCCTCTGGGGAAGCAAGGTAAGGCGCTGGTTTTTGGGCGACACTGAGCGGCCCCTCGGTTAAACTGTGTGTAAAATGTGCTTGTGTAACTCTAGACCGGCGTCGGCTGTGTGTGGGTGGATCTTACATTAGATTAGATCTCGTCGGGTGCGATGGAGCTGCTCGGATGTGTTTGTGTTATTGTAGCCTCCTCTTATTGTAGTTATGGCAGCCTCGTGAGTTAAAGCTTGTGCTGGCAGTTGTTTAGAGCTGTATTTTTTTTTTACCTTCTTTTGAATCGCAGCATACTTTTTGGATTGTAAAGACACCGCAGTATACAACCAACTAAAACATTACCAAATCAGACCTTTAGTAAGAAAAAACATGGTATATTCACTTTATTCCGGAAGTTGCCGTACGCGCCGCCGTCTTGTTTTCGTTGTAGTTTACACGGAGCAGACGAGCTCAACAGAAAATAAGTTCTACATGGACTAAAAAGCCGTTTTCGGACGCCCAGGAAATCGGAGCGTTGTTGACTTGTTGTTGCTCGTGTTCATTAAACATTTTACACAAATCAACCTACTTTATGTAACATTTTAGCGGCGAGACTTTTCCCTCGTTCGTCATTAGCTTTAACGGAGTTCTCGTCAAACAGAAGTGCGTTTACAACAAAAGTGCAAAAAACGGCAAAAGTGGGCGGGGCAGAATAAGGTGAATAATGTGCCAAATAATGTCCCTGTCCCTTTGCTGTATTTTTGGGGGACGGAAGTATGTTCAAGACACACCAAACAGGTCATTTTTTCAATATAATCATGTATGAGACATTTTTCGAGGCACACTAGTGTTCCCCAGCGCACTGGTTGAATATCAGGGTTTTAGAGAAAATAGCTTTTTGCTCAGATGTTGTGATATCAGCGTACTCAGCTTCATATTTCAGCCAGTTGAGGCCAAAATGTCAGTCTGTCTCTGGCATTAGTTATTAGTATTATGCATTGGGGGGGAAATGGCATATCATAACAGGCATCAGGCACAACAAAGTAGAAACTAATGGAGGTTATGCACTGACATTTTTTAACTTAGAGGCAGAATTATGCGAAACACAACACTTTTTCTTTTTTCTTTGACTGTTTTGCCTGGTTTTGGCCTTGGAGCTGTTCAACTAACTTCATACGGTAAAATGTAAAGCGAAAGTTGTTTTTCCGTTGTCGCTGCGAATGTGCAGAGCTTAGGGAGCCTGTTTGCTAACTGCACGGGGAGATAAAGGACACTTCAACCCAGCACAACAATTACTTTCCTTGACAGAAACATCTTTTTTAAGGACAGAAGGGTAATCATTTCAATTGTGTGTGATAACTAAGTCTGTATCAGTGAAAGATGTGAGCGTGTGTGGTTTGACTGGCTTTGTATAACTATTTACTTGGTTTTGTTTTTTTGCAAACTCATTATTTAGCAGAGTTGCAGACCTTTATGTTTGTTGCAACTCTTTCTGTGTGTTTGGAGCTTTTACAGGAGAAAATGTCATTACTCACCATTGACTCTCATGCATTTTTGCTTCTATAATATTATGCAAATTCAAACCACGGAAATTCATCAGAAACAACAAAGAAATGTTTGGCTAACTGTGATTTACTTTTGTGGGATGTTGTCTGGGCTGTGTTTTTTTCCAGAGAGATAAAGAAAATCCCACACTTCCAAAATACAAGCCATAAACTGTATGAAACTATAAAGAAAAGTAGCTGCCTTGAGACATGGCACAAATAAACAACAGTCAAACCTCGCTGGCTTGATTTGAACCTGTCAGACTCTCGACTTACTTCTGGAAATCCCTGTAACAAGCTTTATATTAAAAACACCGTGAATCAGGGACGACAGAGGCACTGAGCTCCGGCAATGAGAACTCTATGATCAGATGGGTTTGAGAAAAGATGGATGAGCGATAAAATCCGCTCCGACAGACAGAGGGGGATTAGGTCTGGGAGTTTCTGCGGGGAGGGGTTTTGGAGAGCGGTGCATGGAGAGCCCGAGGAGAAGCAAGATTTGTTTGACGAGAGACGAGCCTTCATAGAAAAATGGAAGAAAAGGATCTGTCAAATCTCGAACAGACGTAAGATCAATACTGCTTTTTAGATTTGCAGTCGATTAAAGAGGAGAAGTGGAAGTATTGTAGCACTGGCTGGGTAGAAAAGCATGTTTTATTTAGAAGTGTGGGTTTGGGCAGCAGTGGCTAAGGGCAAATCGATTTTGTTTACGTCATTCAATGCAACATCAAGGATAAAAGTGGACGATATTGATTTAAAAAATAAATAATATTCCCTTATAATTATTATTTGAATTATAATATTTAGATGCTATTATTGCAATCAGTCCGAAATGTGCTAAAATTTACCAGGTGAGCTCTAAATATCGTACAAAACGTCAATAAATTGTGAAAATAAACCACAAAGGTGCAGAAATCTATCACTTGTAACAGTTATTTGGAACATTGCACTGCAAATAATTATTTTTTTTAAATCAACTCTTTTGCTTTTTTGTTAGTTTTGATAATAGATAATTGGCTTTATATAACATCTAATTAGTCCTATACATTTAGTCCAAAATGGAAGTCTTTGAAATGTGTCCTTTTTTCAAACTGAGTCTGATGTAATTTTTTCCATTTTGCAAATGTCGATATTCAGATTTTTCAGATTATCTCCGAACTAACAACTATGATATTATCATTTTTTCGATTTATTTCTCTCCTCTACTCAACGGTAACTTTCTCCCTCGACACCTTCACTGTTGGTCGTTCTTCCTTGTGTCATTTTGACGATGGTTAAAGAAGATTTACCGGACTTTGATTTTTTTCTACTTCAGGAAAGCCTATTCTACTCCATAAATCATAAAGGAATATTTTGTTAAAAGAAAATGAATTCAATTAATTATATATATTTTAAAAGACACTATGTTTGATGAAAACCATAATGAAGCAACTGCCAGGAGCAGACAGTTAGATGTTGTTGGATCAGAGCCATAAGGAAACAACTTCCCTTTGTCAGGGAGCAACATCAGAGTGAGAGGAGACAGTTCAATCTGAAACATTTAAAATTAGGCAAAGGACATTTAAATTAAAGCTGAATAAAGCTGAAACATAAACGTATTGTAATTGTGTTGCAGGTTGAAGTATGTTCTGTGTAAAGCCTGTGCAGAGCTGATAAACCTCACTAGATCTCAAAGTCTGAGTAGAACAGATAAGAATTTGACTAAATAATAAACAAACAAGCATGAACCAGTCGATGTATTCCATTTTTGTCCACTCTAGGCACGCTTAGGAAGAAAAATAGTTCAAATCAATGATCAAATGATATAACAAGATTCCTCCCAAACATAATATCAGTTTACACAAAGCACCTAAAAGCACGTTTTTCTCTTCTTCAGTACCTGCAGAACTGTGAAAGTCCAGTGTGTCTATAACAAACAGCCAAAATACAAACAAAACAACTAGAAATGATAGCCTTGCTTCTAAGTAGGGCTGTAGTCGACTAAAGAAATTCAACTATAGACCTGCCCTATCGACCGATTAATCGACTAAAAGAGAGAATGGCAAAAATAAATCAAAACTATGAAATATTTCCATGTATCTGACCCAAACTGAACTCACAAGACCAAAACTGAAGAGGAATTCATGCAAAAACAACTATTTTTTACAGATAACTGCAAGGAAACAGTGCATTTATATGTTGGACTCAAAAATCTTCAACAAACTCACTCAATATCTTCTTGTTTTGCTGTTTTCGCCATACAAATCCTTTCAATCTAAATAAAATAATTAGTCGACTAATAAAAATGGTTGTCGACTAAGACACCATTGACCGACTAATCGACTAAACGACTGAAGGATTACAGCCCTACTTCCACGCCATGGCTTTTCTCAAACTATAGACTTATGTATTTTGTAGAAATACAAAGACAAAAAAAAAAAAAGAGCAAAAAAAACATCCACGTTGAAGTGTGGGGTGAAGTGTCATCCACAGTCTGTTTCCTAATTACTCCCAACGCTCCGACTGTCACAAGAGACAGCAACAAGGACGGGCACAAAGTCGTCCTTTTACCAGATGTCTGAATAAGAAGAGCAGTTTAGATAAACCGGATAGACTTTTACAGACTTTGAGAATATATATTTTGTTAAGACAGGCTCTGGTAGCTACAGATGTGTTTCTGACTGTAATAAATCTTATATTTCCAGTAAAAACAAGTTTAAAAATGTATTCAAACTGTCAAACTTCATAGAGGGAACAAAAAAGCAGAACGTCTGTCCATGCCCTTTCATCATATTTTAGTAAAAGGCAAAAACAGCATTCATAAAACTGAACTTTAATGTTAACCAAAATATCAAAGGTTTTTCAACTCTGGATATGTGGAAACCCTGGGAGGATTTTTAATTAAAGAGATGTCCCATTTTTGAAGAGAAATTTAGTTGTAAAAAAACTTGGATGAGCGCTACATTCTAATTGGTTTTGTCTTGGGCTGTGGCCTAATTCCTTCGCCAAATTTCAGAGAGTTATGGCACAGTCGATGTTGGCGGGATACTACTGGACTGAACAAACACACAACCCAGATAATTATGTTGGGCAGAGTGTTTATTCAAGGGCTACACACCTAATGGCGGGTAAAGTGCTCTAAAAACAACAACAAAAGCATATTTTTGTTGCATAAATGTTTATAGAGAACTTGGAAACGCAGCCATTGCTAAGTGTCTTCTTAGATAAACATTATTCATAAGTTAAAGGCGAAATAAAAGTGTATAAAAGCCACAATAATGCTAATAGCTCTTCTATGGTTGAGGTTTTTCAATCAACAGCCTTTACTCTGTCAGTAAAAATGTGGTTTGGAGCAAAGGTCGGGCTTTGGAGGCAGAAATTGGACAAATCCTTGCGTTAAATGGAACAGATTAAAGGGTTTTGTATGTTTATGTTCAGGAAATCAACATTGAAAGCCATTTATATTTTGTTTTGAAAAGACTAATTAAAATCTGATTGAAAATTGAGATCGATCAACATGCGGAAAAAATATATATATTGTATTGTTCCCATAAAAGAATGGATGTATTTCTTAGGCTCTTTTGACTTCTGGCTGTTCTTTTTACTATAAATAGTCTCTGTTTTTTATGTCTCAGATGTGTTGTGTTTTCTATTTTCTATTTGGATAAATGTCTTGTCAAAATTCAAATCAAATTTAGCTATCGTGCTGAAGCTGCTGTTGACAAATCGATTAATATGCACTGTCCTAATTAATACAAATGTCAATGGGCTGAAATCTGTATTCCTTAATGAGATTATATATTTTACTTGCAGTTTCATGTACACAAACTATTTACTTACAACTACATCCAATAAACCTTAACCTGTGCTCCACATTTGGGATCTGACTAAGCAGTTGGCTCGCTGGTCTAACTGCTTCTAAAGAATAAGCAGCTAAACATAAACCCAGAGCTTGTGATCAAACGCCAAAAAGCAACTGCAATTGAAAAAATCAGCCTTGTTTTTGGCAGCAGTGCAAAGTACTATCCATAGAGACACTGTACATTAGCCAAAACAACATTAAAAAGTAAAGTAAGTCACGGTGGAACAACCAGATAAGCTGCTGGATCACTGCTGGTAAATACATGTGGATAGTGTCAGAATACTTTTGAATGAACGTTTAGAATTGAGCATCTTTAAATCTCCGATAGGGCAGCATCTAAAGCTTTTGGATTTTGGTAATCGATTAGTATAGGAGTTATTCTTCTGATCGATTGATTAGTTGAATACGTGAAAGGCTGAGATTATGAGATTTTTATTCCATTTTACCCAAATAAAGCTGAAGTGAAACCGTTTGTAGACATCCTGGAGAATATTTACAGACGAAAGATTGTCCATCCATCCATCTTCGTCCGCTTTGTCTGGGGCCGGATCGTCTGAGCAGAGAGGCCCAGACTTCACTTTCCACGGACACTATCTCCAGCTCCTCCAGGGGGGATCCCGGGGCATTACAAGGACAGCCAAGAGACACATCCCTCCAACATGTCCTGGGTCTTCCCTGGGGGTGCCTCCCGGTGGAACACCTCCCCAGGGAGGCGTCCAGGAGGCATCCAGAACAGATGCCTGAACCACATCAGCAGGCTCCTCTCAACGTGAAGGAGCAGCGGCTCTACTCCGAGCTCCTCCTGTGTGACTGAACTCCTCACCCTATCTGAGGTGATGACTGAGTCCATCCCCCGGGCCTCAGCCTTTGCTTCCTCCTTGGAAGCCTGAAGTCCCCCAGTAGAACAACAGAGTCCCCAGTTGGTGCCCTGTCCCCCTGTACCCCTCCCAGGGACTCCAAGAAGGCCTGGTACTCTGCACCGCTGTGTGCCCCGTAGGCCGACCCGACAGTGAGAGACCTATTATTCCAACACGTGGCGACTGAGCTGTAGAGTAATAATCAAGCCCACACCAGCTCGCCGCCTCTCCCCGTGGGTCCAGCCTCTCTCAAGGATAATGGTTGGGGAGCCCAGGCAGTCTGTGGAGGTGAGGCCAACTATATCTAGCTGGTAGTGCTCCACCTCCCTCACAGGCTCGGGCTCCTTCCCCGCCAGCGAGGTGACATTCCATGTCCCCAGTGCGGGTCTGTGTGCGTGGATATTGTCGTCTAAAAGAGAGGTCGTCTAAACGATACACATTTCCTGTGTAATCTTTCTGTGATTTCCGCTCGGTCTGAGTAATAAACCTCTTCTCTCAACTCATGGCATGTTTTAGAGTCAGTGTATAGACCAGTAAGCGATTGTTAGATCACTTATTTAGATGACAATGATTACTATAAGTGATTGGTTGTTTGTTGTTGTTGTTGCAGCCCTAATTCCCTACTGAAAATTGTGACACAACACAATCTCGAGCTCTATAGGTTGTTGGAAAAAAAAACAGTTGCCAAAGAAATCACCAATTCAAAATAAAATGTACTATAATTTCATTGGTCAAAGTCCTCAAAATGACATCTGAATCAGGAAAATGCCAATGACAGTGACAGAATGCACTTTATGTGGATCAGTGCTTTGCTAACATACGATCCACTTAAGGTACATCGATATAACGATGGCAAAATTGTGGACGAAGCTAAAACTATCCACACACAATGAAAATATGACAAGACGCGTTAAAAAACCCACAGTTATCTTAATTTCACCCTTCGTATAGAAACATTTGCCAGCGGTTTTAATGATGTGTGACAAAATGAGATGTGTTCTGGTCATTGATCAAGTTTTAGATCCCTTTTAGTTTTGGCAGCGTTCAGTTATTAAGCTCATAAAGTTTCAGCACAGCAGTGAGCCAGCATCTTTATATGAAATGTAGACAGTGGTCAGTCTGGGACCAAGACCACAAAATAGACCTTCAATTGGATTTCCTCTCCGCGTCGACCTTAGCCATAAACCGGGACATGGCTGCACGATTTGATTGTGTGTCCCTGGTCGGCTGAATGAATTATGCAGACTGTGTTCACAATAGCTGATACAGAGAGAGATTGAGGTCCTTTGAAAAGATGCCTGATATCCCACATAAAAGCTGGAGCATAATGGAGACATCCCGGCCTATACGTGCCATGCTATACCAACTCTCAGATGTTAGAGATAGGACACTGACAAAGGAATGTGTATCAATGGAAAATACAGCAAAAAAAAATAAAGAGAACTCGCTGCCAAGGCACTGGTTGTATAGTCTCGTAATGGTAAAGATTGAATGCGTTTCCAGTTAAATTGTAATTGTTGTGGATGCACAGAAAAGGAAGAAAATGCGTTCTTAATTGATTGTTTTTGAGTGAGTTAAGTATTGTTAATGTTATCAATTTAAGCAGTGATCAATATCCATATCGTACTACTGTCTCGATACAAAAAAAGAGCAAATCATAACCTTTCCTGATCAGTTTTAGAATGATCTTGAGCTTTATCAGAACTAGTATAAGATGACATGGTAACATAAAGAAAGTACTGTTATTTAGTGTGGAAAATGTCAGGCTATTGTCTACAACTTTAACTAAAAAAAGAGCACTTTTAATTATTGTGTTTATCGAAATTGGTATCGAGAATCGAGCTTGTTTCTTTGAATTGACATTGAGTTTGAAATGTTGGTATAGTGACAGCACAACTATAAGGCAGGATGAAACAGACGAAATATTAGATTGATTATGTTTTTGTTTTTAGATTGTATTTCCTACAAATAAATAAAGCTTTAAAGAGTGTAATCCTAATTAACAAACGTAAGTAAGTCTGAACTCAGCTCTCAAAAAAAAAAAAGTTTAGGCAGTAGATGCAATGTTGACAAAAATGTATATCTTGATTTTTTAAATTATTATTATTTTGATAACACTGTTCATTTTCACGTTGCATCAAAAATCTGTCTGTCACTGTCTTGGTTGAGGTTTAAATATCGCACAAAACGTGAATGAAACTATTTCGGTCCATTTTATTTTCAATCAGCTCTTTTTGCTGTCATTTGTCACAGTTTTTATTATAGATGATAAACTGAATATTCTAATTTTGCACATCTCCATTATCAAATTGACGATGTATCTCCCACGTCTAGAAGATAATAAAGCCCCAAGCTTATCTAAACTAAAAACTATTGGATCTTGATTTGATTAAAACTCAATTATTTGAACAGGCCCAATACCAACAGCAGCATTGCACATGGCTTTACTTTAAATGTGCCACATCGTTCTCCTCTGTTGTGCGTCCATCTCAGCCGAGTGGTTTGTGTGAGCGTCATGAAGGACAGGACAGAGGACAGAAGGATACCCCTGTTCTGAAGACAAATGGCTGGTCCCAGAGGTGTGTGTGGGGCAGAGGAGAGCGCACGCTTCACTGGAGCGAGACCACACCGGCCTGCTTTGATTTCACTGTCACTGTTTTATACTTTACAAAGTCTGTTATTTAGATTTGAGTGTCAGGGAGCATTGGACAATCAATAGTCTGACATCCAAGGTAAAAATATAAGGCAAAATATGCTGCTCACAATCCAAGTCCAGAACCCTCACAAGACAGACGTATTAGGCATAACCGGGTTACAACAGTGTTTCCACATCATTAGTTTACTCTAAGTTTGTATTTAGATTGTATAGGTTTACTTTGAACAGTGCTTTCCAAAATGGGGTCCAGCGCCTCCTAGGGGGCCTCAGAGGCACTGCAGGGCGGCCTCCAAAGGATAAACACATAACAACAAGTAACAAACATAAAAGAAAACAGAGTTTGGAAATAATTTTACATAATACATTTGCTTCTTTGCAGAACTTTAAATCAATATTGTGCCTACAGTCATTACTATTTCCATTGTATTAGTAAATTTAAAGAGAAAGAAGAAGAAAAAGAGAAAAACATAACATATTCTTTTTAGTATAGAGTAAATTATTATTGGGGAGGCCCCGAGGGATCGCCGGGTTGATTAGGGGGCCGTTACGCTGCAGAGTTTGGGAATGGCTGACTTAGAATGTTTAAGTAATTGTGTATCGTCCTGCAGCAACTGAGGCTTGAGTGCTCAGAAAATCTGTGATCCCCTGCCTCCTGTCCCCGCCCACAGCCACATATTAGAGATTATTCAATAGATTTTGACTCCGGTTCATCCAAGTGACGTCCAAATATGTAATGTAGCCATTTTTCAATTTTCAATTAACAGGAAATCTGCTGCGTACAGTGGAATTTTACAATGAATAAAGCTATTGGAGAATAATTTTGCCATTTGAAATCAACAAAATCTAGCAATTAACTTTTGAGTTTCTTCTAGTAAGACAGTTATAAGTTACAATAGATATAAGCTAATTTACCTCATATGTTTCGGCGGGAGGAAATAACGAAGACATAATAATAATAATAATAATAATAATAATAATAATACTACAGCGATTTTCATGAGCCCTTCTGACACCACCAACCTTTCACGCACACACCACCTCCATACTGGGCAGTGTGGGTGTGTGTCTTGCCTAAGGACACAACGACATATTCCTCCAGCGCCCCCCTGTGGCACCTGGTGTTCAGGAGGTCTCCCATCCAAACACTGACCCAGCCCTGACCTGCTTAGCTTCAGAGATCGGGTATGGCCACACAGTAATAAACAGACCATCTAAAGCCATACCTTTCTATTGACCTTATTCTGCCCCGCCCACTTTTGCAGTTTTTTGCACTTTTGTTGTAAACGCACTTCCGTTTGACGAGAACTCCGTTAAAGCTAATGACGAACGAGGGAAAAGTCTCGCCGCTAAAATGTTACATAAAGTAGATTGATTTGTGTAAAATGTTTAATGAACACGAGCAACAACAAGTCAACAACGCAACGATTTCCTGAGGCCTGAAAACGGCTTTTTATTCCATGTAGAACTTATTTTCTGTTGAGCTCGTCTGCTCCATGTAAACTACAACGGAAACAAGACGGCGGCGCGTACGGCAACTTCAGGAATAAGGTGAATAAAAGAGTGACAAAAGTAGAAATCCTTCAAATTCAATTCAAATAAGCTACTGTTGACATAAGGGCAGTTATGATAGAAATGCATTTATTTGACAAACTGTTCTTGCGCCACGGAGACAGGTCCCAGAGCGATCTACAGTTGCTCCTGACAGGCTGGATACTGAGAACAAATTTCCACTATACGAATAATTTTATTTCTCTGTAGATTTCAAAACAGGGTGGAAGTTCACTTTTAATTCGCCAGCTTGTGTCGCCATCTGGATCTAATAAGCGAAACACAGCCAAATTAACTGAAAGTTTCCCTTGTTTTACCTTTTTAATTCTTCAATGACAGTCTGTCATGTGAACTTTGACCCCCGGCTTAACCATTGCTGCTGCTGGCAAAAACCCAAACATCAACATCTGGCTGGAAGCTTTTATCACCGCGCCACTCTCCACAATATAAAATAGCAGAGTGTGAAAATGAGCCAAGAGCCGGGCAGCTGCTCTGTTTGTGTTTGGAGGCTTGTAAAATGCAGCAGGTTTGATGAAAATGTGAGCTCCATCAAATACAAGAGAGTTAGGAGACGTCAGGGAGGTACGAGGCAAGACTGAAGGATCGAGCGAAGTAAAGTACGGGGAGATTGAACTGTGAGCAAGTGCGGCCAACAAAGAAGCCTCTACAATCTGTATTCTGCTCAGCTCCACTTATACTGACAGAGCATTTGAACCAATAAATCCACAGCTAAAAGAGCACAATCAAACAACTAAGCACTTTCCCTAAGGTGAATAGGTGTATTTTAATTACTATTTCCATTTTACATTTATTGTGAGGATTTTTTCCCCCTGTACAGTACCTTTTGTCCATTTAACTTGCCTTAATGATCACTTCTGTAAAGCGGCTCATCTTAGGGACAGAATGAATTTGAATTTACTTTTTCACATGTAACTATAAAAAGCAAATATTAAAAGGTGCAGTAACTTTTCTGGAGGAGGGTGCTGCACATGCTTTGTCTGGAATGTTCCACAGTATCTTTAGAGCGCATTCACACATTCACTACATCAAAAAATTAGACTGAGTAAGCAAAATCATGAATAAAATCAGTGTTTTCTTTCCACAGTTACATCTCTGTCAGATGAAGGACTTTGGTGTTATTGCGATTTACTTCACTGTGGCATCAATACTGCAGAATATCATGATGCAGCTCTAGTGCGATTTCAAATTTAACAAAACATGACATGCTTGGCCAGTCAAACCAACAAAAATTTCAATTTCCTGCAGTTCAGATTCAGCAAAAGTAAAAGAAAAAATCACTTTGTTTGAATGTGTTACCGTATTCCTCTAGCTCTAGTCACAGACAATGGACCGTATTATACAAGTCTGAGGAAAAATTCATGCTCCCCGTGCTCCAGTCTTTACATGTTCTCATTTATAATATTACATACAATACATTCCGTTAGCGGAGATACGGGGGACTGAAACACGTGGCAAATGAGTGCGAAGCCAGGAGCGAACACAAGATTGAACATTGGAGAAAATCACCCTTCTCTTACCAATTACTCCTCGCCTCTGGGTCTGTGGCTGTACCAGAGCTGCAGCGGTCCAGATAATAACACAATCCTAATACTTTCCATGGAAGTCCGAACCAGTAACAACCAACTCGATGTGTGAATGAATTACAAAATTGGAGGCAAGAGAAGCCCAGAGGGTATCACCGGATTTGTACGCTATTTAAAATTACAACCCCAGAGGCAAAAGTGGTTATAATATTCATGCGATGAGGGGAAAATGAATTTTCTTCTTCTTTTTTTTTGACGAGTGTTGCAACAGTTTCGGGCGGGGTGTGTGGTAAAGAGTGCAGCGTGTGTTGGTAGATGCAGGTGCAAATTCAAACTAAGAAACAAGGTGCAAATAATCACAGCTTGTATTTATAGGAACACAAGGTTTTCTCTGATTTATAATGAGGTAGATTTGCTTGCTGTGGGGAGAGGTATTATTAACAAAATATCCGGTGTGTGTCAAGTTAAACATACACACAACAGATGTAAAAAGAACATTAACCAAGGACACACCGATACCAGCTTCCATACCAGGTGCTTGTGCTCAGACTATATTTTAAAAAAGCCACATTTCTATCAGCCCTGAATTACACTTTTCAAACTTGATCTCAGCGATTCACAAAAGGCGTTTAGCAATTCCAAGTTTGTGGCGTGTGGCCCCAAAATAGCGCTGTACAATTAAACATATGATAATTATTACTCTATTAACTTAAATAAATGTTGTAATTTTACATTAAATGGATTGTCTTCTGTTCAGAATTATAAATGCACTCCTGCAAAACCTGGAGCAGAGGCACTTTTCTAAAACATTACAAATTATCGAGCAGTCCTTATTCTGCCTCCACTATTGTTTGGAAACTAGCTTCACAGACAGCGAAAAGTTGCTCCAATAAACACCCAGGAAGCCTCTTGCTGTTTTGGTAATTTACTGAAGCGTAGACTGTAAAACTGTAACATACAAAATAGATGCATATTACAACAATGTCTTGAATTAACATAAAATGCACACAGCTACATAAAACAACACAATATATCTCAATGTACCATAATATATGCACAACATTAGCTTAAATTTGACTAAACATCATAAAAATGTATGTTGAACTAGCCGTTAGCTTGATGCTAATATGCATGGGAATTCCCATAGACATGCTAACGCTAATAGCGTCTTATTTTACAGCGAAAATTCCACATGCAAAACAAATTAAAACTCCATGATATATGTAAACAGAGAAAAATAACACCTTCTAGCATTACAATACTTACAGACAGATATTTACATGAGGCCAAATTACAGTTTACAGGGCTTAAACAATCTGGTAAGTGACTGAACTGTAGACACTCTAAAACTATGGTAGCTCTGAGCAGACAAAACACCTTAACTCAAAACAGAACCACCTTTACCACTAGAGGCAGCACAGTCCTAATGCAAACTTGGAATTACAACACTAAAGCTAGAGTCAATAAGCAACAACTACCGGTTTATTGTCACTTTCATTAACACTTTCTGAAATAATGTTAATGTAACAGAAACAGACAGATAAACAAGCACTTTACACGTAGCTTTACACTTTTAGGTCCAGATTGAATTTTAATTGTTCTTAATTTTTTTTGCACCTGAATAACTGTTTAACTAAATAATCTTGACATAAGCAACAGTATTTCAAGCACTATTGTATGACGTGTTGCTAGAAAAGCCTGTTCATGCTGTTGAGTTCAGCTGTTTTGTTTCTCCCACGTCACTAAAAACAACATCCATCTTCAAGTTGAGGTGTTACTGCTATTTCACCAAAATACATAATGTTAGTCTAAGAATACATCTATTATATTGACAGTCTCCCTCCTGTCCCAGTCATAAATGAAACTGTCCTCGGCTCAACACTTATTCGTCTGTGCGATATGGCAAAAAATGATAATCACGATTTTCTTGGGGCCAGATAATGATTTCAATTTTATCATGATTTGTGAACAATTTGTTTTTTTTCTATTGCCTTTAATAGAGCTGCACAATTTAGGAAATATTTAGGATTTAGGAAATGTAATTGTGATTTTTCTGACCAGTTTTGCGATTGTGATTAGATTTTCTGTTCAGATTCACATTTTAAGCATAATTTTGTCGCTTTTATTTTTTTGATTAAATTTATTTAAAGGACAGTGTGCAGTTACATTTAAAAGATGGCTGCACCAGATTAAGCAAAAATGCTAATTTTCATCTGTAGTCCTTGACAAGTAAAAGCAAACAACATAAAAATATAATTTAGTCACATTTTTGTCACATTCACTTGTGTTTGTTGTATTTAAGTGAGTCTTTGTCACTTTTAGTCGCGTCTTTGTCGTTTTTAGATGCATTTTTGTCGCTTTTAGTTGCATTTTGGTGCATTGAGTTGAATTATTGCACTTAAGAGGTGTAAGAGGTGAATAAAGTCATCTGCTCAGAGGCAACAGGAGAAAATATGTTTGAACAGACAGCTGCGTTAAAGACAAACAGTAAATCACGATACCACGATGTCATAAAAACAGCAGATTGTCACTTGGATGAGCTCACGATTCAATTTTTATCACCGTATCGCCCAGCCCTACTTTCACTCACCCTGGAACAGAGACGACCAAACAACCCAATCATTTCTTCTGCTCAAAAACCTTATTTGACAACTAGTTATTAATACTTAGAAGCTCATGGACTCACATCTAAACCTACAAAGAGTACAAACAATGACAGCCAAAACATCTTGTCTACCAGGCTGTACTGGTCTTTGTCTCAAACACCACCACATCCTACTGTCTGCCCGTCTGCCTCTACATTTACATGCACGAAGGAAAACCAAATCTCAAAGATCTCAATAGATTTACAGAAGTCCAAGAGTAGTCGTTTTGATGCTGCGTGTAACAGCGCAGTTCGAGACAGACGCGGGCAATAGAAACAAGAGACACCGGCATGTACTCAGATGGTCCCTCCACCACAGATAAACACTTGTGGTTTTGTTTTGACCAGCATTAATTAAAATGAAAGTATACCAGAGCTTTAATGTGTTTGTTTACGCTGCAGAGAGAGAGTAGATCACTTGTGAATAATGCAGTTCATCATCATCGTCTGCAACTCCAGTGCTCAACGTAAATGAGTCGTCGCATATCTACGTTTGCCAAGAGTGTGGTTATTCAATGTATGATCGCCTTTTTTTATTATAGCAACAAAGTTTTTCGCTGTCTCTTTTCAGTTCTTTTGTAGACTGGGACACGAGGCTTCACTTTTTTCTTTCCCAACCCATTTGTGCCACAGACCGTCACCTTTTCCATAATTTTTTTTTCACAGTTAGGGTTAGATTTAGTGTTAGGTTTAGGAATCGATGTAATCCCTCATTCGTCCAGGAGGGATGAGTCACTGATAACAGGCCATTATCAGTGACTCCTCCCTGTAGGCGGGGCTCTCACTATTAAGAGGAGCATATAAGCCAGAGTTCCCAGACCGGTTCTCTGACTGACCATGACTTTTGGATACGTCTCGATTTTCAAACAGTATCCGAATGACAACCCCTGAAACCTTTTCTATTTTAGGAACTGAGAATTTAGTTAAGTTTAAAGCTTCGGGGCAGGTAAGCTAACCAGGTCTCGGGAGAACTGTTGGTTAAAAAAAGACGTGGATTGGCAGGTTTTGAGGCAGAGACACATCGAGTTGGTTGCGTACTCGGAGTTCACTGCACATGTAAACGTAGAGACTGACTGTTTGAGTGTGTCGTATTGTATTGTTTATGTGTTCATCTTTATTTGACCAGGTGAGAACTTGACAATTGGGACGGAGACCTTTTTTTCAAGGGTGACCGATGGCAAAATGAAAATATCCAGCACAAAAATTTTAAGCGAGGCCTCAAACCCGACTAAAGAGAGTTTCAGCTGCGGGAGAAGCATATAAAAGAACATGAAGGTCCCCCCAGTCGGACCTTACAGTAGTGTTTGTGTTTATTTGTGCTTGTTCTGAATGTTTACTGTCCTCTGCTGCAGAACATGAACCTGATTCAAAACCGTCTCCAACAGAGTCAGGCCTGGATGATTTATTACGGTACTTTCCCCGTACGAAAATAAAACTTCAAATTACTTCTATTAATTCCTTTCATGAGTGGGTGGCGGCTCTGTATTAGTCATCTCATCTGTAGGAAACACGTGGACACACAAAGAGCATAAGCGCAGCAGCAGTAATTACATGTGGTTTTCATGGAGGCGGAGAAGCTTTCATCGCTAACAAAATGGAGATAATAATGGATAATGTGTTGAGGCGGAAGGGTCCTGGAGTGACCCACAGGAACCAGGTGATTACGAGAGGAGGACGATGTGTCATTATGTGTGCGACCCGGTCAAAACGGCAACGGTTTAGGGGCTATAGGACGTGTACCCTTAGTTACCAGCGCTGATAAAAACAGTGATTACCGGAGAGTACAAAAAAAATATGTAGCAACTACTATTACTACTGCAATACTAAAACAAATTACGTTTAAACAACTCAAATAATTGCTTCCCCAAAATGATTAATAATTGTATGTTTGACATCAGAAAGTCGTGGATTCAAGTACATCCTTCCAAATGTTGTCCAGAGGTGGGAAATGTATCAAATAAATGGGTATGGTGTTTTAAATAATATAGTATAATATAGTACGCTGTTTTGAAGATGTGCGTTTATAGTAAAAATGCAGCATTTTCTTTTGTTTTTGTAGAGAATAAATAGATATTTCTTCACTTTTGTGGATAATTTTACATTCCTCTGATACTTTAATCTCAACGAATACATTTAAAGACACGTTTTAACCCATGCATTGACAAGAAAGACTAAAACAAGACTAAATCAGGGACTAAAACAGGACTAAACCAACGATAACACCAGAACCAAAGCAGGACTAGAGCAAGATTAAACCAGAGACAAAACCAGGACTAATAAAATGACACATAATATTGTCTGAATATCATTATGGGGATACAATAAAAAATGATTGAGATATAAATTTTTCTTAATATTTCCCAGCTCTATTTCCCAGCTCTATGTCTATGTCTTTGTTCATTTCATTTGACCAACAAAATAATTAGTTCAATGTTTCACAGTCCTATAATACCTGTAGTACCAGTAATAACAGTGATAGTGATAGCACAACACCACACTAGAATTAGAGGAATGATACGCTCAGACTGCGAAAAAAAAAAAAAAAAAAGGCCCTGGAAGCACGTTTGAGCTACACGGATCCACCCCTCGCTTCCTCGTGCAATGACTGCTCTTTGGATGAATGATCGCTGCTCCTTCTGGGTTGACACACTCCAAATTTCACCAAAAGTTCTGTCCACAGCAGGCGCCAAACGCTCAAGACACGCTGCAGAAATGCAGGATGTGCGTCCACATCATAGAACTATAAGACAATCTGGAAGATGAACTCAAAACGGCGCTCTATGGCGTGTGCTCACTGGCGCATGACGCCAAAAAGGTTTTTAATTCTGCATTACTTCCTGAATAGGGGCTAGCACCTCCCACCATGTGACGACAATCCCCCATGATGCTTTGAGCGGCGTGAGCGATCACGCAGCTTGCAAGTTTTGGTTTAAACATTAGCTTGTGTGATTGTAATTGTATTCTTCATATTAGACCAAATGTGAAAGTGTCTGAAATGAAATAAAATACAACTTACAGGTGTCACTGGTCTAACCATGTCCACTGCTTCTGTTTGTATCGTCCACGTGGCTCGCACTTGTTTACTGTGACGTCACTTAATATAAAAACTGTAATTTCAGTGATTTTAGAAATGGTAGAAAAGAACATTTCCTTCAATCTTACTTTAATTCTGAAAATAATTAAGTACTGTCTGCAATTATACCATGCATTTATACAAAAAGGTTGAGCCTTAGGGGCTGCAGTACCTCGCACGGCCACTAATCAATCTGGCTCGTGGACAGAGGGCAGAGCCTTATCCAGGTCATTTATGAACATAAACTTTGCATGTAAACCCGATGCCTTGATGTCGTGGTCTGAACCGCACGCAGCTCACTTACTTTACAAACCAAATACTATCAATTGCATTTTGTCGCTAGAAAACACAAACAACACTTACTCAATACCAGACTTTGATCCCTTTTCTTTTCGCCTCTGCTTTTGTTTTTGAACTCTGCTGGTGTGAGCCGAAGTGTTTTTTCAGAGTCTGGAGCCACACACAGAAAACAGCCCCAGACAAATGAAACCTCCTTCATCAGCTCCTCCACCTGAATCTACGGGGTCCTGCTGCAGCCTGATAATCCAGCCCTGTCCGCCCCCGATCCCTCTCCCTCCCGCGCTCCTTCATCCCTCCTTCTCTAAGAGGATTTCTTATAAGGCGGTGCAGAGTGATGTTCGCGCTGACACAGGCTGGAGAGGTCGCAGAAGTGGTCATCAGTTACCGGCGAAAGTTTTGGGCAGGAGAGAAAAAAATTGAAGTTAAGATGCTTTCCAAATGACAGAACGTGTTTACTTTTCTTCAGTGCCAGATCGAACCGAGAGTTGATTAATGGTTAAGTTTAATACCCAGCTGTGTAATCTCTTATAATTTCATAAATGTCATAATATTTCATGTCACTCCATCAGGCGTTAACATTAAAGGTGCACTATGTAACTTTTTCTGGCCTAGAGTTGACCACCATCAGTGATTTGCTTGAAATGTCCCATAGTGTGGCATTAAAATCTGCGCATTTATTTGATTACAGTGTTTTTTCCTCTTTCCAGTTGTTTACATTTTTATTATGTTTATTATATTTTATGGCGTACTTTTGATGCCATTAGCCTTCTCGTCTCCATAGAGATGTTACTGCTTTGCCGAGGATATTCCACAGTATGGCATTTAACTTATGTGTCGCCACGGAGACAAGAAAGGGACAACATAAGGTGTTTTTTTCTTTTTTTTTTTTTTTAAGAAGAAAGCCTGTAATGTAAGTTTGATGCCATGCAGTAGAACTTTCCAGGCAAAACAACAACATCTCCATGGATACAAGCAGGCGAAAGTTCCATAGTGCATCTTTAATGACTATGGTTTTGTGTTGCATGTAACTTGGTAACACTTTACAGTAACTACAGCTGAATTAGCCTTAATAAAGATGAACAAAGACAAGGATGATTTCGGCTAAACAACTACTTAATTCAACATTAGGTATTCCTTCTTAATAAAGTATTTGTTCGTTATGAATTAAGTCTGTTCATGTTTCATTTTCCAATTTTGACTTTATTCAGTGTAATAATACCTCATGTAAACATAAATTGTAGTTTTACACCAATCAGGTCGCTATTTGTGGAGAAAAGTTGAAAAATCTTTTGAAAATTACAGGAAGTAAACAAATTGATGACATCACACTGGGGAGACAAAGGATATGCATAATTTACACAAAATAAAGTACTTTTTTGACCCTTTAAACATCGATTAGACAAAATAAAAGTGTTCATATGCATTTATCTTTGTCAAATTAACAAAATCTGTGACATTAGATGAGGCCAGTGTACAGTGTGGTTGCTATGGTAATTTCCTAGTGTGATGTTATACTTTACAACCAGGAAGTACAATTAAAAACCTAAAAGAATAGCTAAACTGCGGTAAAATGTGTAAAGATTTTAGTACAAAGTGAAATATATTTAGTGAAACGTGCAGATCAACCTGCCAGAGGCTCTTTAAGGCTAATTAAGGTGCAGTTATTATGAAGTGTTACCTGTTTCTAATTAAAGAAGTGTCCAGTCTTCAACACAGTTCTTTCTCCCATTGATTATAAAGTTTGACTTCTAGTAACAGTGGACAGGACCACAAAATAATTAAAACCCCAAAATGACACACAGGCATGGAATCACACGCTCTGACCCTTCTGAGATAAATAATGTGCGCCGTAATCATTTGCACGACTAATGACCAGGATGCCCTTCTCCAGTCTTTGATGGGGACAAAATGACTTGAGGGAGTCTGCGGCAGCTCAGAGCGGCGAGTAATCTGAAACAGGGGCGAGAGAGGGGCGAGGGAGGGGGGGGGGGCGTGTCAGGTGAGCTGACAAGAGAGGCGGGTCTAATGGGACTAATTTGAAGCTGAGAATGATGGGAAAGTGGATGTTATGGTTTGTTTTGATCGTAAAGCGTAACAGCATTGTTTAGCCTCGTGTGCTATGATGCAAAGGCTCTTCAAGCATCACAGAAACCACACTGATTAGAAATAAGTAATATCTTCTTCTTATTCTAAATATTTCTTGAGCTACACCCAAAAACAAAACAGTAAAATGCAAGAACTCAGAATTAGAATAAAGAAAGGTGATTTTACTGTCATATTGTTGTATGTATTGTCTACTGTAAGTGTGTGTTATTTTTCTGTATTTTAATTATTTTTTGTTGTGAAGCCCTTTGTGACTTCCTTATCGGAAGAAGCGTGTACATGCGCTTCGATCGGAATAACAATCGGCATAACCCACCCGTCTCAATCGGAATGAAATTTTGATCCGAATGAGTGTAATCGGGTCAGAATATTCCAAATGGCGTGTTTACATTAATCATTTTTATTCCGATCAGGCTTTTAATCCGATTACATGTGTCCATGTAAACGTGGCTAGTGAAAGGTGCTATATAAATAAATGGGCTGTGTATTAGGGCTGTGGTCGACAAATGAAACCCTTGGTCGACTAAAGACCTGCCTTATCGACCGATTAATCGACTAATCGGCCGATTAATCGATTAATCGACTAATCGACCGATTAATCGACTAATCGGCCGATAGGGTCTATAAATTTATCAGTGGATAAAGTGTGGCAAAAATATATCAAAGCTATACGTGTCTGCATGTATCTAACTCAAAAGAACTTCATGCAAAAACAACTATTTATACAGAAAAGTACTTGTAAACATTGTATTTATTTGTTAGATTTATACGTAAGTCAGACTAAACTCATGATTTGCTCCAAAATCTTCAGCGAACTCACTCCATATCTGCTTGTTTTTGCTGTTTTCACCGTATAATCCTTTAAATCTAAATCAAATAATTAGTCGACTTATAAAAATGTTAGTCGACTAAGACACCATCGACTGATTAATCGACTAAACGACGACAGGCCTACTATGTATAATATTCATAATCATACTCAATTATATGTACTTTATTACACTGATTTATTCATAAGGCCTTTTGACATCTGAATATTTTTATATTTCTACATTTTATGATGTTTTTCTACTGTTTTATTGCTCTATGTTGTGCACCTTAAGGATGTCGTAAAGACGCTACACACATAAATCTTGACTGATTCAATAATTCTTTGTTACTTTTTACACGATTTGGTAGGATTTTAGTAGCATTTATATGTGTGTTTTTCTTACAAAACAAGAGCTGGACTAAAACAACAACAAAACATCTAAAACTATGCACAGAAAAACATTACTAACAGCGTAACGTTACCCTAAACACGGAGTACATCTTGTGTATTGCCTCTAAAGTACAAGAGGGGCTTTCAATCTTTGCAAAGAGCATTCCACACTGGGGGTTGTATTGATCAGACTCTTCTTAACAAAACCCTCAGATACAGAACGGCACACGAGGGATGTCATTAAAAAAAAGCTGTGGCCACAATTTGGTGACAAGAGGTGTGCACTTTCCCCATTCATTGTTAGGAAGGTGCAAATGAAGCATGGATTTATTGAGAGCAATGTTTTTAGACAGCGAGAAAGTCTGTTTTTAATTAACACACTGCACCTTTAAGTACAACGTGTTCATTTATCGCGTGACAAATGTAAACTATTTCACGTCGTCCCAGTGCAAATCACCCAAATCCAACAAATGAAAACGTTCCTTCGATCCAAAAACTAGGCGTAATTTCTTCGGCAAGTGCAAAGTGCGAGATGTTGCGGGGGAATTTGAAATGCTCCTCCAAATAATGCTGTCTGGATCACAAAATAAGACGTGAGGTTCATTATGCAGAACGAAGCAAAGCGTTGGCACAGAGAGGGAGAGAGAGAGCGAGCGCGGCAGATTATAGGCGTTTTGAACCCGGCTTCATCAACACAATCTGAGCGGCTTTGAAGGGGAGATGTGCGGAGCTTTTCAAATGTTTGCTTTGCACTGCTGAGCTGCTGCTGCTGCTGCGTGTACGTGCGTGTTTACCAAGTCATGTGGGGACTTAGGCAATCACATGAGAGGACCTGCTTTACAATCAACTTGATATTTTATTGCTAAAGGTTCGTTAAAGCAGTGGTCCCCAATCACAGACACTCCGAGTACCCCAAGCACTACGGGCAAATAAAACTGTTATGGTCAATTATTCATTATTTTTTACCTTTTTATATTCAATTTCACCTTCTTGTCAAACCTGAAACCTGGTCCCTGGTTGAGAATAGAGCTGCAGTCGACTAAAGAAAGTCTTGGTCGACTAAAGACCTGCACCATCGACCGATTAGTCGACTAAAAGGGGGCGTGACAAAAATATATCAAAACTATGAAGTATCTCCGTGTATCTGACCCAAACTGCACTAAAAAGACAACAGTTTGTGCAAAAATATACAGAAATTATACAGAAAAGTACTAGTAAACAGTATTTATATGTTAGAGATACAGATTTACTCCAAAATCTTCAGCTAAGTCTTCTCTTTTTTCCTGTTTTTACTACATACATTTGTTGAATGCGAATAAATAATTAGTCGACTAATAAAAATCTTGGTCGACTAAGACGCCGTCGACCGATTTATCGACTAAAGGACTACAGCCCTAGTTGAAAAACACAGAGTTAGGGTAAGAGTGTATTAGGGGTGAACAATATTTACAAAAATTATTATCTCGATATGTTCTTTGGAGTATCCAGATGATAATACTTTGATAATATCATCCATAAGTGCCATCAGAAATGTATCAGTATCAGACAAAATGAGAATTGACAGTAAAATTAGGTACATGGTGCAGAAAGGTCACTTAATATGGATAGTTTTCTTTTTAAGATTTTAGATTTGACAAAACATGGAGACAAGCAGCTGGCGGACCTTCCACAAAAAAACGTAATATTGTGCACCTTTGAATCTGGTTAAAGGACAAATATTATTATCATAAAATTAGATTATGCCCCAGACAGGGTGTGTGATTACCTTTTTTATTTTTTTATTTGTCAGTGGTAATTCTCACTGTTGCGAGTAGAAGGCGTGCTAACACCAAATCCAGTCAAGGGAGTACAAACTTAACTTAATGTGCATTTTCTTTAGACTTTTTTTTAACATGCAAAACTAAGGATATTCAAGAGCATGTTTAGAGGACAAATATTAATGTTAAATAAATGTACTTTTTTGAGCTTTTAACCATTGTTCTGTCATCACAAACATACCTGAATTATCATTTGACTTCACTCACGCTTGTCTGATGAAGCCTGGTTTGAAAAATCCTCTCCCTGCGACCTTCTTACCTCCTTCCAATCCCTTCGATGTGTGACATTTTTTGATAACTGACGTGACTTATCCGAGAATCTTCTGCTGTTTTAAGTCCTAAAGTCATCGCCAGACTCACTCTGAGCATTTCTGCTGTCTGAACACGATCATTACAACTGCTTTACATCTCTTTTTTAGCTGCATTACAAAACACTGTGGATTTACAAATATGTGTAATTGCTTCTGCAGCCAGTAGATGGAGCCACAGCTAAGTTAATATGGCATCTCCCAAAGCGGTGATTAAATTATATTGTTCTTTGTAAAAACATTCTATTTTTGGTTCTAAAACAACACAAGATACTCAAGATAATGTTTTAAAGCCAATAACAATATAAATAATGATATTTGTCCTTTAAAGTCCAATAACTGGTCTGGTTATGGCAACGAATCCCCACAAAAGCCATGAAACTGACGAGTGTGTGCCAAAGAAAAGAGCTGTGTCAGTCAAACCAACACAAACGTTTCACTTGAGCTCCCCAAATCCTCTCAAACGACACAAAACCACAGCGACAGGAGGAGCACCGTGCCAAAACGAGGAGTGATGCCGCTGCAGACAACTGTGTGGACACTTTTAGGGCTTTGTCAAAGTCGAACATTCAAGATAAGGCTGTCTGCTCCACTGTTATTTATGTAACTCAATATCACAAAGGAAGACAACACTGGGAAACAACGGCAAGACAAGCAAATCATGAGGTCTTGTTGTAGTGTTAGAGGTTTGAAATATTGTTGTAGAAATACTTGCACTCCAACAGTACACTGAAGAGGCTTTACTGAAAAACAACTGGTCCTGGAGCTGAGCAAGTGATAAAATGTACTCAAATTGAGATCCATTTGTTTCAAAATGCCTTTTTAATCAAGATTTACAGCCAGTCCTCTCTCAGTAAAAGCATGTTGTTTGGACCGCTCTTTTTTTTGTTTTATGGCACTAATTAAAGGTATGTTTTTTGGGTACATGAAATGAAAACGTAAGGACATTTTTTACTGTTTTCACTAACTAAAAAAAATGAATTAAAAAAAAAGGTTCAGTCTGAGAGAGACTCATTATTTCTCTACTGCCCAGATTTTCATATTGTTTGTGATTGAACTACACATTTGTAAAGTCTAAAAAGTGTTAAAACAAAGTTATTTCTTATTGCTGGCTGCTCTGCAAAGAGTAAAGGATCATGGTTAATGTACTCTAATGGTGCGTTCACACCAAAAGCGTCAAAATGCACCTTACACCCCTAGTTTGACGCCTGAAAACTCCCTCTCATGCACGTTCATACGCGAGTCAAGAGCGGCTTTTGACGCCCGAGTGACAGCGTGTGAATCCACGGCGTACACACTGAGCCTCATGCACGCTCTGGAGCTCAGTCCTTTCTATCTATGAAGTACATTCCCCTTATTCATCTCAAAGGCGCTGAGGCACAAATGCAGCGGTCGCTTATTGTCATGAGGTGCTGAGACTGAATCCTAGGAAAGACTCTTTTGTATCCTTATTTCTGGAGTCGGACACATGTGCACACTCGTGCACGCTCATATAAAGGTGCAAAAGCACAGACAGTCTGTCTGCCTTAAATCAAGACAATCTCTGTATTGATATTATCCTGGAGCAGAATCTAAACTTTATGGACCTAGCAGAATTACGTGAAAAGTTTAAGAAATCCTCAACACACAACACAAAGAGGAGCTGTGGATTTTTAATAGTTTTTCTTTTTTCTTCAGTGCTTCTAAACAGTAAGTCGTGCATGTTTCATGTTCTTTTATTTTGCCTGTAACATTTTCTGATGAGTCTGGGTTACAAAACACGACTGATAAGCCTCAGACATGGGCCTTTATAACAAACACATTTGACTTGTGAATCTGAACACTACTTGTGTATAATTATATTGGCTCTTTTTTACTCTATTTCACATTTAACCTTTACAGCTGCTGGTTTTGACGTTTGAAGCAGTGGACATTATACGCCTTACAGCGATATAGACCTGTTTAGACGTGTTGCCATTTACCATTTTTTTGTGTGAAAGCTGCGTTAAGTGTGGTATATAATATTTTACAGACACTGACAAATCGTAGACCTGAGCTTTTTTAAAAGGCCTAATTAAGCATTAAATTTAGGCAAATCAAACTTTGTGATAAGAGCAAAGAGGACAAACAGACAGGGTCAAACTTTCGTGGAGACATCATTGCACATTCATGATATTTTATAAACATGGACTTAAACCTGATGAAAAGGGAGAATTTGCTCCATGGCATTTTTATTTTGATATTATTGATGATTCACATCTAATTAGGCCAGTCTTGGCGCACGATGAATGCTGTGTTGGCACTGATCGCTCTGAGCGGCTTGCTCAGTGTTCACACATGTTGTTCACATGTTGTTCACATGTTGTCCCGTTCACCACATACGCAGCATTCGCCTCCAATCGTGCGATTCACCCGTGGATTCAGATTCAGATTCAGATTCAGAAAACTTTATTGATCCCAGAGGGCAATTCATTTGCAGCATTTCCCAGAGCAGTTCACACACATACACACAAAACACACACTGCGTGAGTCCATTTCACAGTTACAACAATATTAAATACAATAAAATTAGCAAATACTGCCCTTCAAATTCAACAGTTTAATCGCGGAGGGCACGAAAGAGTGGGAAAAACGATTTGTTTTCCTCATTGGCGCATAGAAACGGCGCCCTGAAGGCATCATAACAAACTCGGGAGTCAGAGGGTGTTGAGGCTGTCCCAGGATGCTCTTAGCTTTATTCAGCACCTGCTCCTCCCACAGAGAGTGAAGGTCCCTCAATTTGATGCCTGTAATTTTTGAGCAGGTTTTAACAATTGCCTGCAATGTATTTTTGTCCTTCAAGGACAATCCATGGAACCAGCAGATAAAAGAAAAAGTAAGAAGGCTTTCGATAAAAGAACAATAAAAATTATTAAGAATAGTTCTGTTTACATTAAAAGAGTTTAGTCTCCTCAGCAAGTACATTCTCTGCTGTCCTCGTTTCACAATGGACTCTGCATTCAGGTCAAACCTCAGTTTGTTGTCGATTAAAGTGCCAAGATATTTATAACTTTCGACAACTTCCACATCCTCACCATGGATGACACTAACACTGTGTGAAGCGGCACGTCTGAAGTCTATTTCCATGTCCTTTGTTTTAGAAACATTTAAATCAAGAAAATTGTCCTCACACCATTTTACAAATTGTACCAGAGCAGGCCCATGGTTGGCCTCAGGTCCTGACAATAGAGTCACCAGAACTGTGTCATCAGAAAATTTTATGAGCGAACTGTTCTCTTCAGAGGATCTGCAGCTGTCTGTGTACAGGATGAAAAGTAGAGGTGAAAGGACGCAGCCTTGGGGAGATCCTGTGTTAGATATGGAGGGAGGAGACATTTTTCCATTCACAAACACACGCTGAACCCGGTCAGTAAGAAAATTTAAAATCAATAAGAGCAGCTGGTCCGGAAGGTTAAAATCTGAAGCCAGTCTTTGGATCAAAATATGAGGCTGCAATTTGTTAAAGGCAGAGGAAAAGTCCGCAAATAAAAGTCTCACATGTGCCCCAGTGTTTTCAAGGTGCTTGTAAACAGTGTTCAGTAAGTATAACTTAGCATCTTCCACTCCTTTTTTAGGCTGATAGGCAAATTGCAGTGGATCGAGTTTCCCTTCAGTTAAAAGCAAAATATTAGACTTTAAAATATGTTCAAAGCATTTCATGACAAGTGATGTGAGTGCCACTGGTCTGAAATCTCTCAATTCCTTAGACTTGTTTGTTTTGGGAAGCGGTATCACCGTCGATGTCTTCCACAAAATGGGAATTTCACAAATATCAACACAATTTTGAAACAATCTACTAAAAACAACACTGAGCTGAGTGGCACAGTGGTGAAGGGTGCGCCCACAGATGGCGTCGGGGCCCTTTGCCTTCCCTTCCTTTACCTTTTTAAATAAGGCACAAACCTGATTTTGCGAAATCACAATTTCATTAACAGGTTTAAGAGAATTCCTACATTCAGACAATTTTTCTAGTAGATGTGTTCTTTCAAAACGAGAGAAAAAGGAGTTAAATGCACTTGGCAACTCAAAGTCAGGCAACCCGTCAACAGTAACTGGTTTTCTGTCCTCTTTTTGAAGGCTACTTGAGGCCATGTTCTTAATACCCCTCCAAGCTGCTCTAAGGTCACCACTACTGTACTGGGCTTCCACTTTTTCCTTGTATTTAAGTCTGGCCTTTCTTAAATCCCTTTTTACCTCCCTGAGACTTCCTTTTCTCCAGTTGGTCACCAGTGCAGTAGACCACTTTCTTTTTATTTATTGTTGATTTAAGCTCTTTTGTTACCCATGGTTTGTTATTTGGATAAATAACAACCTTTTTAGATGGGACAATGGAATCAACACAAAAAGTGATGTATGAAGAAACAGATACGCATAAGTCATTAATATCATCACATGCGTCAAAGAAGCAGTCCCAGTCTGTACATTCAAATGAAGCTTGGAGAGTAGAAATGCTGTCCTCTGACCAACATTTCACTGATTTTTCCACCCGTGGCAGACGCCTGAATACAGGGGTATACCGTGGCATAAGGTACACGCAGTTATGATATGATGATCCCAGAGGAGGGAACGGAAGGGACTTGTACGCACCACTCACGGTGCCGTAACATAAGTCCAGGGTCGTATTCCTCTGTGTTGTGGTACAAGTGACATACTGTTCATATGTTTTAAGAGTCACACCAAGTCTGCAGTGATTTAAGTCCCCTAGAATAAATTTCGGGGCATCAGGACATATAGTGTCAAGGCGGTGCGTGGCGTCGCCAATCAGCTGTGCAGCGGCTGCAGCGTCAGCACGGGGATGCACGTAAACAACCGTAAAAAAGAGCTGTTTGAACTCTCGCGGCAGGTAAAAAGGTCGAAGAGAGATCGATAATAGTTCGACATCAGGAGTACAGATCCTTTCTCTCACTATAACAGTGTTACAGTACCTTTTGTTTACGTAGCAACAAACTCCTCCTCCACGCGTCTTGTTGGTGATTTCCTTGTTTCGGTCCAGTCTGAGAGGAGCCCCAAAGCCCCTCAGGGATAAATCCTCATCTCTATCCGAGTCGGTGAGCCAGGTTTCGGTGAAGACGAGTAAGCAGGCATTCTTGACTTCTTGCCTGACCGTGGCCCAAGATTCCAGCTCATCGAGCTTGTTTCGGAGTGACTGTGCGTTCCCCAGAAGGATGGAGGAGCGCCCAGGTAGTTCTTGGCGGCGATCCTGCAGGCTCATCTGTTTTTAATCTTCGGTGTATTCCACCTCGTTTTCCCCTTTCTGGCGCCCAGTTTTAGCCGCCGTGCGGTGAAGCTCCGGTGGGATGTCCGGCGGTGGCACGACAGTTTTCAGGGAGAACTGGAGCTGGATTAAGGACTCTCGGCTAAAGGTAATGCGCGGTGAAGGGTGGGTGGGGCCTCTACATAGGGTTTGCGCAGTGTGTTTTCACCTTTACTGTTGCCACAAAAAATGCACTTAAACCCAACAGCTTTCCATAATTATGATACTGTATTGAATTATTTTGTGTTTCATAGTTACAATTGACATTTAGCTGTTCAAGTTTTGAGAGCACAATAATGTATGAACTTTTTTGCATAATTTTCAATCCCAAAGCAGTGATCCTCTTGAACCACTTTCAGGGATTGGCGCTCGGATGTGGGAGGTTGCGGGTTGGTGTTTGTGATGACCTTTTCAGAATTGCCCTTTGTAAATAAATGTGTGAATCGCTGTCCATTCTCAAACTAATGAGCTTTAATTTTTTCACTCAATTTCTAGCAAGCATCCGCACCACTTAACATATCAGGAGTGACACAATTTAGAAAGAAATGCCAGCGCGTTCAGTTTGGCAACTAATAAACTCATTAACAGCAGCTCTGTGAACAGGCCTTTTCTACAGAAGTTTATCTCTCACTTCATCATTTCTGCACTGAATGCACACGTCCAAAAGGCCTCATAGTGTTCTAATTTGTGATTTACCTTTTAATATACCTCGAGTGCCTCGAAGGTGGAAAAGCGCTATATAAATATGTGACCATTGACCATTTTAATTTTGTATTCATTTAAATATTTATATTTATTGATTTTTTTTTCTTTAATATAAATTCTGGACAGTAGGTGCACATATAGAAAATATCATTAGTAAGGCAAATCAAGTATTTTACAAATAAACAATCTAGAGGTTATGAATCTTATATCCACCATCAGTATTGTTATTGTTTTTGTGCACTTTTTCTTTTTTTATATTCGTAGTATTCTATTTTCTTTCTTTCTCTAATGCCTTGATTTTCAACCAGTGCCGGGGAACACTAGTGCGCCTTGAGGTTTTGCCAGGTGTGCCTTGAGAAAATATCCAGTTTGAGTTAACAGATTCACAAATGTGGGTTTAATGAACTAATTTACCTTTTCGGAGTGTCCTGAGCAACATTTGCACCAAAAAAGAACACAAAACCATCACTATTACCAACTTTAAAGAACTAGACGGTGACACAAACAAATTATTTGCTTCATTATATACAATATTTTTAACTAAATGGTCTGATTTGGTAATGTTTTAGCGGTAGGTGGTGTGCTGTGGTGGATTTTAAACCCAAATTTTGTGCCACAACTCAAAAAAGGTTGAAAAACACTGCTCTAATGCACTGACTTCCAATTTAAGGGCGTGTTCATTTAGAGACAGGGTGGAGCTCCGTCACACAGGAGGAGCTCGGAGTGGAGTCGCTGCTCCTCCACGTCCAGAGCAGACGGCTGAGGTGACTCTGCTCCATGTCTACGGCCTGGGGACGACTCGAGGTCCCTCTGGAGGAGCTGGAGGAAGCGTCTGGGGTGTGGGAGGAGTCTGTGCTCAGACTGTGCCTCCAGGACCAGGACACGAAGATGAATGGATGAGTATAAACGCTTTTGTGTCCTTGAATGACCTGGATTCACACGAAGAGGCTGAAGCTTTGAAGACGTTCACTCAATAAAACATGAATCCAGAGTCTGTGGGGCTCAGGTGTCCTCACAGCCAGCCTCATCTCACTGTGCACAACTCTGAATGAACTGTAACATGACATGTTTAAGTCAATTACAGTAAGCTGGTAAACTAAGAGATTGAATAAGTATGGATTTAATAAGCACATAATTGCTTTCCTGTTCTAATGACAGATGTATCTTGAATATCGACTCCTCCTGGCGCTGCAGTATGTTTGCTACTTCACGGTACAAACATTTCCTCTTTTGTGTAGGAGAGTCAGAGTCTATTGGGTCTATTTTCACATATAAATACATACATTAAAATTCAACGACGCTGCATGGTAGCATCATTATTTAACATATATTATTTTATTATATTAACTGTGATTGACCTTATTCTGGAAGTTGCCGTACGCGCCGCCATCTTGTTTCCGTTGTAGTTTACATGGAGCAGACGAGCTCAACAGAAAATAAGTTCTACTCGACTAAAAAGCCGTTTTCAGAGTGCCCAGGAAATCGTTGCGTTGTTGACTTGTTGTTGCTCGTGTTCATTAAACATTTTACACAAATCAATCTACTTTATCTAACATTTTAGCGGCGAGACTTTTCCCTCGTTCGTCATTAGCTTTAACGGAGTTCTCGTCAAACAGAAGTGCGTTTACAACAAAAGTGCAAAAAACTGCTAAAGTGGGCGGGGCAGAATAAGGTCAATACATTTCTTTTTTTACAATAGTCTAATGTATTTCACAGTATTTCTGCCGTGGATCCTCTTTAGCTGCTGGCGTCTGTGCACCTCACCTTTTCACCACACACTCACGAGAGCCGAGGTTCACACTTAACCTCCGACATGTGTGAAATTAAACAGCTCCAGTGTCGCTGAGTTTGTGTCAGATGGAAGAGGTGAAAGTGTTTCTCTATTCATAAAAATAGAATAAAAATGCACAAGAAACCCTTTAGGAATGGCAGTGGGTTGTCAAAAGTATCGATACCTGGATACCAATCGATATAAAACCAAAATATTCAGTCTATAGGACCACCTGCAGTTTGACTATTATTTACTATTATTTTTTGTTGACAATTACATCCTCTTCTCTCCAAAAATTGTGTTTTTTCTCATCATCATCATTGAAGTATCAAGCATCAAGCGTTGGAAATTAAAAGAACTGGTTTCATTGGGTCAGTTTAAATCTATGCTGAAAGGTTTGGAAATGAGATCTATCATTTGTAATTGTTTTTAGGGAATAATTTGTTTAATGTGAGTGTTTAAATGATCTAAATGTATGTGAATGTAAATTTGTGCTGCCATCTTGGCCAGGACTCCCTTGAAAGAGATTCTTACTCTCAACGGGACTTTCCGGGTTAAATAAAGGTTAAATAAAATAAAAATAAAATCCTTTAGTATCTGAAGAGAGTTTAAATGTAGCTTTTATAACAATACAGTATAGTCAGGCTGTAAATGGTGCTAACAAGCAATACGCCCTGGTGAACCTCAAACCAGATCAAAACATTTATAAAAAGATTGAAAAGTGTTAGATTTCAGTTTCAACTACACTATATTTTTTTAAAACATGGAACTTGTAGCAGGCTATTCTTCAAATCCACGTTTTTAGACTTTAGTCCCAAATAAATAAAAACAGAAAAGAAGACGTAGCATCTTTGAATAATGGCTCACACACTGGAAATCAAATGAGAAGTTCTCCAAACCTCCCTCGCCTCTGCACCTGTTCCATCCACGCAAGCCTTATTTATAACTCCAGGATCTAATTTAGTTGTGTTTTTGATAAGTCTCTGGGTCACGCTGCTCTTTCACAAAAACACACTCCTGCTGCTTCCCGTCTCTCCTTCGCTGAAAAACCATTATCAAGACGGTGTAAAATGACTTTAAATGCAAGCGCTTTTGATTGGTTTGACTTCAATTTGGGCTAAATTTTGACTAGTTTCTTTTGTCTTTTGTTTACTGGTGAGTGTTGAATGTATTTGGTGCACAGAGTTGGACTAATTTTGACTTTATTCAGTGTATTAATACCTCATGTAAATCTAAATTGCAGTTTTACACCAATCGGGTCGCTGTTTGTGGAGAAAAGTTGAAAAATCTGTTGAAAATGACAGGAAGTAAACAAACTGATGACGTCACACTGGGGAGACAAAGGTCATCCATAATTTACACAAAAGAAACTACTTTTTTGACCCTTTAAACATTGATTAGACAAAATAAAGATGTTCACATGCGTTTCTCTTTGTTAAATTAACAAAATCTGTGACACTAGATGAGTTTTGCCCAGTGTACAGTGTGGTTGCTATGGTAATTTCCTAGTGTGATGTCATACTTTACGACCAGGAAGTAAAATTAAAAACCTAAAAGAAGCTAAACAGCAGTAAAATGTTTAAAGATTTTAGTAGAAATTGAAATATATTCATCTTAACTGGATTTTAGTTAAATGAGGCGCTTTAAGGGATACATTGTTTAGATCCATTGAATCATTTTATTATGTGGCGATTCGGGAAGAAAACTTTAATAATTTGTTACCCGTCTGCCTTTTTTTTAATCTAATTTCCTGAGAAAAAATGTGAAATTATGGGACAATTTAAATAATGTTGAAATAAATATAAAGGTTCCTGAATCAAGGAGTCACGTTAACCCTACAGCAGCGTTTCCTCTCTCTCGTCTCCTTTCCTCATCGCCTCGTTTCCATGAGCGCAGTTCCTCACTCCGTTACCAGGGCGACTGTGTTCTCTTTGAGTAAGCCCTGACAACGACGCAGGCAGCTCTCCTCGGAGGACGGTTTTGCTCTGGCCTGAACACCAACTCAAGAAAATCAGGGTTTTCGTGAGTCATTACAAACCGAGGAGACATTGAATTGTTCGCGACAGAAGAAAAAAAGCTTATTATAGTCATTTGTGCCGTTCTAGTCCTGACAGTCGAGCCACCTGCCGCAAGAAGCACGTGTCAAGAGGATGTCAGTGTGTGTCGAAGTCTGAACAAGGGAAAAAACTGATGACGGAAAAGAAAAAGAATAAGAGGTACCCTTTTATAATAACTACACCTTAATAAACCATGAACTCAGACTTAAAACATAATGAACAAATGGTTTATTAAGAATTATTCAGGCTTAGAAACTTCTTAAGGATTAGGAGTAGGGCTGTCGTCCTTTAGTCCCTTGATTTTCAACCAGTGTGCCGGGAACACTAGTGTGCCTTAAAAAGCGTTCTTATCTGAGTTTCCTGAATCACACATGGATTTAATGGAATCATTTACAGTTTTGTTCTGAGAAAGCCTCTTATTGAATAAAAGAAAACCAAACAACCATTGCCAATTCAAAGAAACCAGACTCCACACATTATATCAGGAGTCATTTAATATTTTAACTTCTCATGCATACCTTTAGATTGAAAATGACTTCGA